>JAJSOF020000007.1:68795020-68814882 GCA_025594305.2 Periplaneta americana
GCGGCTTCCATACAAAAGATACGTGTTTTCATAATTGCTGAATTATTCCTAAGCGGATTATTACGTAAATATTTGCTTTTTAATTCTAGAATAATTCCCAGACTCGTATCGATTCCCATCTCTAGTAACGCTGCCAGGTTAGAAACATTCTCCGGTATAGGCTACCTAGAATTTTTTTTGCACATGTTGGCTCTCACTTTATCGATGTTTCTGTTCAATAACCTACTACCCCAGATATCTGTATTATACAATATTTTTTATTCTACTAGTGCATTATAGATGTTGAGAAAATTCTTCATCCCAATATTCGGCCATTTATCTAAGCATCTGCCTACTGCTTGAAGTGCATTTATTACTTTATTCAGTGCCAATTCATTTTGCCACTTCCAATTTCCCCTACTGTTTATTATCACTCCTAGGTACTTGAATCTGGAAACACAATCAATCGGAATCTCATTCACGTACCATTTCTCTTTCTTGCTATGCACGTTACCCTTTTTGAAGATTAGAGCTTTTGATTTTTTTCGTTAATTTTCAGAACCCAAGTTTAGAAAAGTTATTAATTTCGTTAACCCTCTGATGCAAGACTGTTTTTTCCCCACTTTTAATGCATGATATGGGCCTAGGAGGCCCGCACTTACTTGCAATGTGAAATACGGTGTTAATTTGAATTGTAATGTAAAATACCGTGTTAATTAGAATTAATATGTTTATTTATTTATATTATACAAAATGGTAACTAATATTGCATATAAATGTTAAATTTTATTCTTTTAATTATAAATATAAACTAATCAATTTTCAATTTCTAGCCGTGGAGATTTAAATATAAACATTCACATGTTAGATTCTCTTTTCATTTTACTTCTAACCTGTTTTCAAGATTTTAACTGTTTACATTCACAGCATACTACGAGGTGCATCCAGAAAGTAAGTTCCAATGGCCGTAAAGAGAAAAGCATCAATAAGTAAGAAATATTTATTGCACTAATTACATATTCACTGGCTACTTCTCAACATAGTCACCACAGTCATTGAGGCGTTTATCATACCTGTACACCATCGTTTGTATGCCCTTGTCATAGGAATCTGCCGCTAACCTCTAGGGCCATGAAGTCACTGTCATCAGTATCTCAACGTCGTTGTGGAAACGTTTTCCAGCCAAAATGCTCTTCATAA
The DNA here is from genome assembly GCA_025594305.2 of Periplaneta americana. Taxonomy (NCBI): domain Eukaryota; kingdom Metazoa; phylum Arthropoda; class Insecta; order Blattodea; family Blattidae; genus Periplaneta; species Periplaneta americana. The sequence goes on from JAJSOF020000007.1 coordinate 68,796,200, forward strand.
ATCGGAAGAGATAAAAGTCACATGGCGTGATGTCGGGTGGATAATCGACGATCTCCCATCCAAACTGAAGCAACAGATTGCGTGTGGCATTGACTGTATGTGGTCGTGCGTTGTCATGCATAAGCGTAATGACTCTTTATTCCACGTCCCTTTTTCTGGATTGCCCTCCTCAGATTTGCAATGTCTGAAAATACCGCTCAGCATTAACTGTCTCCCCTCGCGATAAAAACTTGCACGTGACGTCACCACGTCGATCCCAGAAGACAGTGCACATGATTTTTTGACAGAGACTGTCTGCTTGAATTTGGTCCTCACAGGTGAACCACTATGCCGCCAATGCATGGATTGTTGTTTTGTTTCTGCTGTGGCACCAACACCCCAGTTTCATCCCCAGTGACAACATTGTTGAAAAACTCGTCATCTTTCTCTGCATACCGCTGGAGGAATGTCAATGCTGCGGCCAGTCGTTTCGTTTTGTGTTCATCTGTCATCTGCTTTTGGCACCCATCTTGCACACACTTTCCGAAACCAAGCCACCGGGAGACGATTTCGTGCAGCAGTGAGCGAGACATCTGGAGGAATTGACCAGAGAGTTCCGAAATTGTGAAGTGCCTGTTCTGCAAAACTGCTTGCCGCACACTTTCCAACAGTTTTAGAGTCACCGGGACTGTCGGCCACTACGGTCTTCGTCATGCACATTGGTTCAGCCTTCAGTGGAGTGCCTACACCACGTCTGACCATACTGCGACTCATAATGTCGGGTCCATACACGTTGCACAATTGGCGGTGGATCTCTGCTGGAGATTGCTTCTGAGCTTGCAGAAATCGGATAATTGCACGAATGTCGAAGTTGGCGGGAGAGAATATAAGTGCAGCCATTTTCTCCTAGCGTTGTGCATAATACTGGAAGTGCACTGAGTTATTCCCACATATCCTATCTCTACTGCTACGCATGTACATTCTAATCCAACTAGCCATGCCATCTCTGTACGCGATTGGAACTTACTTCCTGGATGAACCTCGTACCATACTTTGCTCACTAAGCACATTTCTTTGGCATGCCTATGTTCCTCCCAGTATATACATTATTGCATCGAAAGCGTAAGCATTTTTTGCATCACAGATCCAGAAAATTTTTGTTCCATATTTTTCGAGCTTGTTTGGCATGTACTGTAAAAATGGGCAGCACACTCTGAAAGGAATTAGCTGCTTATCTACGGTCGTGCACTCACTAGACACATATTTCTTGCAATTCTCGATGAAAATGCTTCATACATAAAGAAACACAACCAAACTCTCTGCTCGAAGTCTTTTATCCCAAGTTCTCTTGTTATAAAAACGGAATGCTTTACGAATTGTCTCAAAAGATTCACTGATATGCATGCTCTGCATTGGAGATTGCTATTAGAAGAGGAAAATATTTATCGCATTGCTTCTTTAGAATTCTTCACTACACCAGCTAACACAAGTATTCCAATAAATGCCTCCAACTCTTGTTGAGATAATATTTACGTTTGGTAGGTTTTCCACTCATTTCACAGTGTAATTTACTTCACTCCCGAGCACACCAGGACGATCAAAACAGTGTCAGATGAAGTTTCTGCAGAAATATTATATAAATGTATTTCAATAATCTTTTACGTGAGCTTGGAAGTTTCTCAGAATTTAATAATTAATACGGGCCTCAGAGACCCATGCTATGTAACAACAGGGTACTGGTAAAAAACTAACAATTTTCAGAAAACTTTCAGCCTGAAAAAATGTCACTTCAGCTGTTAAATCATAATTACATTTGTCGACTTGTCACAAGGAGGCAGCAGTCTAGCGTGCAGAATTACAAAGATATAGCTGTTTGATTTCGTGACAGGGCCTATCAGACCCATGTTATGCATCAGAGGGTTAATCGCCTTTTGAAGCCCGTTGACCGAAAATGCTCAAAATAGCGCAGTCATCTGCAAAACGTAGCCCCGGAATAGGTATATTATCTAACACTGGGCAATGAGAATTCACATTTACTACGTTATCTATAATAAATATGTTAAATAAATAAGGGCTCAGGCTACATCCTTGCCTCACTCCTCTCGTTTGCGTGATCAATTTGCACAGTTTCCATCTGCTACCCTAATCCTAAATCCCACATCTCTATACATTGATTTTATGTTTTCCAAAAATAAGGCACTGATATCAATTTTTTCCATTTTGTACCACAATTTCTCTCTGTTAATTGAATCAAAAGCCTTTTCTAAATCAAGAAAGTACCAGTACATACAACCATCTTTAGAATTTAGATATCAGTTATGGTCTTAATGATTAACCCATTAACGCCCAGTGGTCTATTTACAGACCCTTGCACACTCGACTACATTAGATTTTTTTATTGGCGCCCCATTGATTCAATATTAATGATCATCATAAATATATCATGTAAGATGTTAACTAAACTTGCCAACATTTTATCCTCCTTCAAAAATAAGAATTAATTAAGGTATCTTAGTTGGAATTAGTTAGGTACAAAATGATGTCACACTGTGTAAAGAATATAATTAATTTTCCGTATTATGTCTCGATATTGTTATTGATTTGTGATTTAGTAGTGTCAAGGTTACTACTATTGCATTGGACAAGAAAATCACAGATTTATGTAAACTGATTGGAGTAATATGAACTGAAACGGCTGCGGTCTATAAATAGACCGCTGGTCACTTATGATATCACGTGAAAATAACAGTGGAGAAAGGTGTGTCATTGCAATCTGTACCGTAACAGTTGATATTAGCAAGTAACTGTCGGCAGTAGTACTGTGCTATTGCAAGTAGATTAGCATCTGAAATATGATTAGCACCTATTCGATCCCCAGAACGTGTTATTGTATGCCTTAAATTGGAAATAAATGTGATACGGTGTACGTCTGCAGTGTACAAATAATAGATATATTCCTTTTTATTTCTAAGTACAGTGGTCTATAAAATATGCAATAATACTTCTCGACCAATAAAGAAAACCATGCATCCTATTTTCACCAACATTATTATAACAGTAAACAGGAAAAAATTCAATAATATAATGGTATGATATATTGCTGTCCCGTGCTGTGGCGTCGTGATCTAAGGCATCCTGTCTAGGACTCGCGTTACGGAATGCGCGCTGTTTCGAGTCCTCATGGGGAAGAAATTTTGTCATGAAATTTCGGCCAGTGTATGGGACCGGTGCCCGCCCAGCATCGTGATGCACTTAGGGAGCTACGATAGGTAGCGAAAATCTGGTTTCGTAAACCAGCTATAACGGCTGGGAGGATCATCGTGCTAACCACACGATACTTCCATTCTGATTGGATGATCGTCCACCTCTGCTTCGGCATGTGGACGTGAGGTCAGCAGCCGGCTGGTCGGTTTTGGTCCTTCATGGGCTGTAGCGCCAAGAATTTACTTTTTTACGATATATTGCTTCATTTTCTTTCGTAATATTATGTCAGATGGTATCATTTTTGACTAATTTCTTCTGTGGCCAACATCACATTGAGGTTTTTATTCCCTGTGTAAAAATCTCTGGTAAGGATACAGCTGAAATGACGTCAGTAATAGGCACGACTTAGTCTTAGGCAGCAGAGTTGTGCTGAATGTGCTCGATTGCACTGTACATCCTCATGCTCGCAACACATAATTTGATAATATTTTTTAGAAGTAGAGACCTTTTGCTCCACCTTCAGGATCTTGGTTTCCGGGTTACAGAAACTGTGAGAGAAAACAGAATGGATGCCTTTACTCTTCAGGATACGAAATTACTACAGAATGCAGTACGAGAGTCCTACGATTATACATTTGACAATAATAGTGAAATTCTGTTTGTGAAGTGGATGACAACAGATGTGTACCTGTAGGATCAAACTGTGATGTAGGGGCTTCTGCAAGCAGGTGGGACAGAAATGTAAGACAGAATATAAGTGTGCACCAACCACAGATCATATTTTTAGTAGGCTATTTTATGACGCTTTATCAACATCTTAGGTTATTTAGCGTCTGTATGAGATGAAGATAATAATACCAGTGAAATGAGTCCGGGGTCCAGCACCGGAAGTTACCCAGCATTTTCTTATATTGGGTTGAGAGAAAACTCCGGAAAAATCTCAACCAGGTAACTTGCCCCGACCGGAATCGAACCCGGGCCACCTGGTTTCGTGGCCATATGCGCTAACCGTTACTTCACAGGTCATAAAGAAATACGGTAAGTACATGGGTGGAGTGGACCATCATGATTGGTTAGCAGGAAATATGCCACTTCAATCCATGGAAAAAAGTGGTACTGAGATCTCTTTGTCAGAATGCTGGATATGGCTATAGTAAATGGTTGGATTGTCTACAGAGAAATACATGGACGAGACTCCCTGGACCTACTTGACTTCCGACGATGCTTGGGTGTTCAATATCTCTACATGTTTTCGAACTGCAAGAGAATGCAGCGCCCTATTTCATCACCTCGAGGAGTGAAATTTGGTATGAGGATAGATAGTAGAGGTCATTTCATGGCAAAACGACCCTCTCAGAAACACTGCCGGATGGAATGGTGTAAATGCAGACCAGTAACATTCCGCAAGAAGTGTGATGAAACTCTCTGTCAAAGATGCTTTGAGCCTTACCACACTCGGTAAAGACAGATATTACTAAATAAATGTGTTTCATTATAGCTGCAGCATTGTATTGTTGCATTAAGTATTAAAATTGTCATAAATAAATTTATTTATATTGGTGTAAATGTTTCTGGTTATACTACATTAAATACACAAAAAATATATATTTAGTCTACTTTATTGCAAATGAATACGCAGATATCATAAGTGCCCAGCGGTCTATTTATAGACCGGGTGATTTTCAGCTACTTGGTGCACGGAAAAATAAACAAAACATATTCTTGGCATCTTATGGATTAAATTTATGAAATAGTTATATTATTTTCGTTTTTTAAATAAAAATAATTTTGGCGTTAATGGGTTAAAATGTTATCGCTTCTTCTCTATTCTCTGAATCCGCTCTAAAAATCTGAGACGTTATCATACGTCTCCATCCATGATCTTAACCTTCTTGTTGGCAGACCTGTATAAAATTTTCCTAAGCACGATAAGAGTGAAAAAGCCCCTATAGTTATTAGTACCTTTCTCATCCCCTTTCCCTTTGTAAATTGGCACAAGTATTGCTGAAGACCACGAATTCGGGATGCTGAACCTTTTCCTCATTCTGATAAACATTTTCACCACTATTTTTAACCAACTCTCCTTTCTACTAAATTCTTTCCAGCAGTGAATGGCAATTGCATCTGTTCCCGCAGATTTCATGTTTTTTTTTATTTAAATATAACATTTCTAATTTCGTGTGATTTAAAATTCTCATCGAGTATTTCGTTATATCTCTCTTTATGCCCGCACCATAAGTAGGGGAGATGGCGACAGGTTGGCTAGAGAGGCACGTTGGCACACCAGCTTCATTTCGGTAGTTATGCGACGGATTGCAGCACCACGCAGACAATATAATCCCTGCTTTATAAAGTACATTCCACGGAAGCGTCAGACCTTTGTAGCAAGCGATAGAAGAAGGAAGCCATAAAGTTGCTTTTGCAGCAAGATAAGTAAATTTTCACCATCTCGTGATTATTTTTACAGGGTACATGTGTAATATTGGATGAACTTTAAATACGTCATTGGAAATTAGATTTAATGGGCTCTGTTTCGTGTTAATTTCATTTCGATCATTCATTATACTAATTCACAATTTTTAACCAAATTAAATATCTACACCAGAGACAAGTTGGCACAGTTGTTAGGGGGCAGATTGGCACGGTGTGTATCCTATGTAATCTACCCCGCTGTATTACTTTAAATCATTACATGAATTATGCAATAAATAATTTACTTATTCATACAATTTGCTATTATATAAGTTGAATTTAATTGACTGTAAATATTACAAATATATGTTCATTGCGATTAATGAGAAAATCAGGACTTATGAAAAAAAAACTGACAGAGCAATTACTTCTCCTGATATGATGCTACGAGCTGTCAGTGCTGTAAAGTTCGAAAACAGAAGTGCGGCAAAGGATGTTAATATCCCATTCCAGATTCTCACTCGTTATTGTAGTTAAGCTACGGATGAGAACATAAGGGAAAAATGGTCTACTGTGACACGTACTGATTCTCCAGTTAAGAAAGCATTAGAGGAGAGAAAATCGAAAGAAAATAATTAATTTGTTCAACAAAAATATAAGAGGAGACTGTAGTAGTGAGAAAAGGAATCTTAAGACCAGTCGAAAGACAAATAATAATTCAAGAAGGGGAAGTAACGAAGAAGACTGAGAGACATATTGCATGTATTGTGTTAAATCTAACTCAGAATGTGCACCAGGTGACAGTGCCTGGAATGTAAGTTAGTATATCATGATCACTTAACAACCATATCAGAACTTCATTTTTTATTTTATTCGCGACCCCTTCAATTGTAATAAATCCGCAATTTAACTCCTTGCCCAGGTTATCTACTTATATTTTCATATCTTTTTTGTGTTTCCATCTCCAGTCGTACACCAGTTCCGGAGAATGTAGCGCTTGTTTTCCCTTCCTGTTAAGGTCATCAAGCTGCCATTGGGCAAGGACACCGCCACTTCATTTCACTTATACCTCGCTGTTCGTCCACGGAACTCCGAAGATCATAACTTCTTCTATTCTTCCCTGCCTCGAGTCATGACTTGCACCCAGTGTTGCCAACTCCAATTTGCAAAAAACCAACGCACGCTTACAAAAACTCACCAAATATGTCATAAAACCCACCAGATTTTCGTTCATATAGATTTTTTTGCATGTAATTGTTAAATAATGAGCAAATAAGATATAATTAGGCCTATATGAAGAATTATTAAAAATTTTAACAACATACACGACTCCGTCTTAGTGCTACTCTAATTTCAAAATTTTCTGAAATTCCCATCCTATTTGTAATTTTGGTTTAATGATAATTCTCTGAATCCACATCTGAATTTCACCAGGCAAGAAATAGACTCTAACATTGATGGCGCGAACTCGGTAATTCCTTTAACTGATTTTTATTTGATACCTCTTTATACTTTACAAGTAGTAGTATGCTGAAATTGTTTCATTTCATTAAGTTCATCAGGTACCACTATACTTTAACATTTTCAGTACTTCCATACATTCATAAAGTCTTCTCAGCAGTTGCTTGATTGGAGGAATAACGAAAGAAACGCGCCGTTATCGAACTAATTTCTCACTTTGTGTATTAAGACTGAGTTCTGTTTTCAGTTCCAGCCATTGAGTTGTTATGCGGTTAACTGCAGAGTACATTGATAGATATCAATAGTGCAAGACAAGTATTTTGAAAAGATAATGAACATCGCCGAAAGAGTCGTGTTTTATATGCAATCTGCCTTACAGATGTGCGTGAGAAATATTGCAAAATGACAAAAATTTCCAATGGCATTAAAATAAACTAGATTTCCGACTATTAACCGTTCAATGAATTTTAGCCACTGACAGAGGAATAAAAAAACTAAATATAGTTGGTAAACCACCGCGTTGGCAACACGTTTCCAGCTGTCAGCTGTCCGGTTAACGCTGACTCATGGGTGCTCCTATTCCATACGTTGCTCTGACATCTCTGCAAATTCTGCAGGTTACACTTCTCCCCCGTCACTTCTTCTGAGTCAGCAGTCATGTAGTTTTCCGCATTCTTATCCAGTGAGGATTTTCATCCGTTTCTTCTTCCTGACCCTGATTCAATAATGCTTCTATTTTCTGGCAGTATTCTAGGTTTACTAGGTTCCCGTTTATCTTCAGTTTATCGTTCACCAGGACTGCAAACTGACCATTTGCCTAGGCCTGGGGACGGAGCGGTTCGGAGCGGTTCGGAGCAGGTACTGTGACGTCATTACTCGGCTGATCCGAGTACACAGTACATAGTACAAATTTGTGGCGACAGATTTAAAATTTGGATAGATTAAGTCGATTTTGGAATGTACTTTGAAAGTGAAACCAAGCGTGTTTTAAAAGCGTTGTAGTAAAGCGCTTTCGTTTTGTCAATTGACGAGAAAAAAGTGCTTCTTTTCATTGCAAAATGGCGGTTGCAGAGTTATTTTATATGAAAGGCCTTTTTATCCTTCAGTGTTGTTATATAGGACGGATGAAATAAAATTGATAAAATATATAAATATAATACTAACGGCTAATAAATTAACATGTGACGTAAACGTTAAACGCCGCAACTGTGTAAAAAAACATAGAAAGAAACGGCTCCATGAAGCGCTGCCTAAAGCACTTAAAATGAACACCCAGAATTATTTATTATTACGGAAATTGCATAAAATAATCAATAAAACATGGAATCTTGAACTAAGAAACATAATGTTTATTTATTTTATAACATGACTAGCCTTCCATTCAACCACGTTTTCTTTGGTGAAGAGTAATATTATTGATAAATTAAAATAATTAGGTAACATAAATCATACAAATAAATACAAATAAAATGATGACTGATGAGGTAACATAAATCCAATAAACACAAATATAAAAATATAGTTCACTCCTTTTTAAAAATATTTCAATAATAACACTAGGGAACAAATGAGAACTTTTTTTCTGCGGTATAAATAGATATATGCAACTTTTACTAATTTCGGTGTGCTGAATTCAAAAATGCATTTTGTTTTGCCGTACCACGTCAGGTTTTTTGGCAATGTAGCAAAACGTTATTTTGCCACATAATAAAATTATAAATTACAGCTTGTTCGTAAAAATCATATAATTATTTTGTGTATCTGATTCGTTAACACATTCATCTATTTTTTTCTACGATGTATAACAATAAAATAAAGAGTTAAGAATTCACAGAAACATTAAGCCTATGTATTGTACAAGCAAAACATTTTACTAAATTAAATTATAAGAGCAGAGAGCTCACCTTCAGAATGTAGCCTATGTTAGACGTCCTCGGTTTCGCTTTTTCTCTTTCCATGGAATCTTAGTGTGTGTGTGAAGTCCTCGAGTATTCTCTTCAACACTCCAACAGTAATCGGCAATCATATTTACATCTCAACGTCCCTGGTAGCGTTGCTCTACCTCTTTTAGATCCTGTGGAACCTTTCACCTTGCTCTTCGCTGAGGGCTCCTAAATTCGCAGGAATTAGAAAGTGAAGCTTTAGGTTCATGTTACAACCGAGCACTTTGAACTTGTCCAACATGTTTTCTACAATTTCTTTGTACCGTGGATCCTTCACGTTACCAAGAAATTTCTTCACAACTTCTTTGAATGCGTTCCATGCACTTTCTTCCGTTTCTTTCATTGTAAGTACTGGTGAAATTGTGGTCCATCATCAGCTTTCGAATTTGTGGGCCATCAAATATTCACTCCCTGATTTCAGCGTGTGACAATGAAGAAGAGTTCGTACATAAGTACTGGAAGCAAGAAAGATTTTTGTCTAGTGCCTTCACAAACTGCTTCATAACTCCTAGTTTTATATGTAAGTTAACAGGGGAGTATTTAGTTTCTTACGAGCAACGAGACATATTGTTAATATTTTTGTCAGCTGGCGTTAGTTGCTTTCTTTCACGCCAGTATACAATGTTCCAATGTTTGTTCCTGGCCCTGCTATCCACTCGCACAGGAAGCACGCAAATTTTGTGTACCTCCTGTTGTCCCAATAGTAAACCAACAACCTTCAGGTCACTGCATATTTGCCACTCATGTTCATGATATTTAATTTTTTCGAGAACCAACCTTAATGTTTCATATGATTGCGCTAGGACTGTAGAATGTGAAAATGGTATGGACGCTAATTTGTTGCCGTTAAGAAGTAATACTGCCTTAAACCTACTTTTCGAAGAATAAATAAAACCCTCCAACTTTTGGGGTCATATACCTCCTCTCCCAACTATTTTAGTAGATTTCTCACAACTGTACAATATACCATCTATCTTTCTGTGTACAGTATTTCCGGAAAAGTTTTTTTACGATTCCTGTACCACGAAAATGTAACTCCAAGTGCCAACATGTTCTTCTCATGCAGTCTAGAGCCTAGTAATCCACTTTTCTTTTGGTGAGTCCTAATTCCCTTACCAAATCATTCAGCTCGGGTTGGGTAAATTTTTTGGTGAATTGTCAAATTCGTCTGGATCAAAAGACAACTCAGTATTTGTATTCGGGTAACTGCTTTCAGATTCACGTCATCCAAGTTTACTGGTGGTGTAGGTACAGGTAAGCCCATGAGAAAGAGGCTTCAAAGCTGACTGAAGATTAGGATACTTAATTGATTTCTTGTTTTCCTTGTTGTAACCAGTAACATTACACATACAAAAATAACAGTCATCACACTGATTCCTCTGCTCACCTCATACCATTGGTATAGCAAATGGCATTGCCTTCCGTTTTCCTGCATACCAGTAACGCAATCCTTCTACACAATTGTTACAGGCACTTTGAGATGCAAATGATTTATCCATGTCACCAACTTTTACTTTGAAGTAAGCAAAATATAGCTTCTTTACAAACGAATCTATTTTACGAGCTTTTCCATCGAACATATAATACCCACAAATATAACAAAACTTCTAAGGATTTTGTATACAGTCTCCTACGTAATCCTGATGTACTCGCCATATTCAGTTTTTAAAATCACGCTTTTGCACTACGATTCTAGGGCCTCCACTGTAACAAAATTCACACGTGTTCACAGAAGTAAGCCAGCTGCTCAACTGACAAGATTTAAGAACTGTATATTAGAGTTTTCTGTAAAGAACAACTTCCCGGCAAAATGAGAAAGGGGACGGGGTGATAGGGCATGGGATGATGAAACATCATTCTGAGATAAATATTAGAATAAAAATATTTAGTTGTGGAAATTTAGTGCCATCAGCTAGGGGGACCTCGGCTTAATGTATAGTGAATACTGGCCGGCAATAAATATTGAAAAATTGAAATTGCGACAAAACTATACATGATACATAAAAATGGAATCATTTTCGGACTCAGGGCATCAGTTTCCATACAAATTACCAACTTTCTTTTTACAGCAGTACAGTTGTTCCCTAGTGTAATTAATCAAACACTCTAATATAATAATAATAATAATAATAATAATAATAATAATAATAATGTTATGGCTTTTAAGGAGCCCGGAGATTCATTGCCGCCCTCAAATAAGCCCGTCATCGGTCCCTATCCCGGGCAAGATTAATCCACTCTCTACAATCATATCCAACCGCCCTCAAATCCATTTTAATATTATTCTCCCATCTACGTCTCAGCCTCCCGAAAGGTCTTATTTCCTCCGGCCTCACAACTAACACTCTATATGTGTTTCTGGATTCCCTCATACGTGCTACATGCCCTGCCCATCTCAAACGTCTGGATTTAATGTTCTTAATTATGTCAGTTGAAGAATAAATTGCATGCTGTTTTGCTTTATGTAACTTTTTCCATTCTCCTGTAACTTCATCCCTCTTAGCCCCAAATATTTTCGTAAGCACCTTATTCTCAAACACCCTTAACCTCTGTTGTTCCTCTCTCAAAGTGAGAGTCCAAGTTTCACAAGCATACAGAAGAACCGGTAATATAATTGTTTTAATAAATCGTAAGTTTAGCTTTTTTGAGAGCAGATGATAAAAGATTCTCAACCGAATAATAACTTGCATTTCTCATATTTATTCTGCGTTTAATTTCCTCCCGAGTGTCATTTATATTTGTTACTGTTGCTCCAAAGTATTTGAATTTTTCCATCTCTTCAAAGAATAAATTTCCAATTTTTATATTTCCATTTCGTACAATATTCTGGTCACGAAACATAATCATATACTTTGTCCTTTTGGGATTTACTTCCAAACCTATCTTTTATTTGCTTCAAATAAAATTCCTGTGTTTTCCCTAATAGTTTGTGGATTTTCTTCTAAGAAAGTCACGTCATCCGCATAAACAAGGAGCTGATGTAACTCGTTCGATTCCAAACCTTCTCTGTTATTGTTATTATTATTATTATTATTATTATTATTATTATTATTATTATTATATACAGTAATATGTACAGACGTAACTGTTCATTAGGCCCACTTGATAGGTCAGATATAGGATGAATTCCTCTTCAAAATAATAGGTTTTCATCCCACTTTGGCGATAAAGATGATCTCCTGTCGGAAATAATTTGCCCTGCAGCAGAAAATATTTAAATGCAATAATACCTACGTTGTTGTCTGTTAGAACTAAGTGAAACACTTGAACTCTGTTTGAACTGACCGGTAACAGCTGCGGTTAACCGAGTAAATTCGGTACTTCGCTGGAAGCACATTAAATCGCTAGAACCGAGTTACTCAACAGTTCTACTCGCTCCGTCCCCAGCTCTACATTTGCCCTTGCGTCCTTGAGAAACGGGAGGAGTAGTCTTCTCTGCTCTCTAATTTTTGGACTGTAATCATGCTCCACTCTAATCCGTGATCCGTTCAAATTTCTTCTGTTGTCCAAAATGAAATCTTTCGTGTATATTCTCATAAACTTGGCTACGATCGGCGGAGTCCTCCCTTCCTACTCTAAAGACTTCTTCGATCCTGCCTTCATTCACGTTCCGTCCTAAAAATTCGCTACATATGTTCGCTACTACGTTGTGTTCATCTCGTCTCCTTTCTCTAGGCACTTCGTTCACACCAAAGTAAACTAAGTTCCTTTTACTATGGTAGAATTCGAGGCTGTTCACTCTAGTTTGCAGAGAACTTACTTCTTTATTTAGTTTGTCTATATTTTCCTTATGTCCTACCGATAGATGTATCTCATTTAACTTCCCGCTCATACTGATTATGCTGCTTAGCACTTGCTGTATGTCGTCCTTTGAAGCCAGATTATTTGATGACTCTTCTCCTGTTCTCGGTCCTGGATTCATTTTTACTCCACCAATTATAAGCAACACCGCCGATACAGCTCCAATTGTCCATAACAGCTGACGAACAATTGTTGCCACTTGACTTATCTCAGTCTTCCATCTTCTTGCATTAAATCTGCCAATCCTTGCCCTATATATCCTCAGGTCAACATTCATTTTTGACACGTAGAATGCACTTCACTTGGTCTATAAATCACACGACTGTCTATAATCACATCAATGCCTTGTACAATCTTTATTTATTAACTGCAGTACTCCAGTTAATATTAATCTCGCAAGAGATATCTCTCATTCGTACTTCAATAATCCGCAAGCTACGGGTAACAACCTTGCTTTGCCGCGTCAGCATCAACACCTTACGGAGTTATTCCAACACGAATAGATACTTCAACTGCTGAATGATGAATGCATGTGGCATTAAGTCTGCCAACTTACAATTGATAAATTGCGGAAGGTAGGAATTTAGTAACGAATATAATAATAATAATAATAATAATAATAATAATAATAATAATAATAATAGTAATAATAACAATAATAATAATAACAATAATAATAATAATAATAATAATAATAGCAGTAGCAGCAAAGTAATAATGGAACGAAAACAATATTAAACACTGAAGTTCTGCCGTCTTCTCTAAATCCCGGAGAATATCCTGCCAAAGCGGGAGAGTGGAAGTCGTGAGCAAATTACGGGTGATTCGCGCATTATACATGAAAGTTGACAGGTCTGTAATTTAACCACAAACTGACGACGACAAATCGACAGCAGCGACCTGCTTCCGATACGGCTCGTCCCTTGGCCTCTGGCATTTCTTGGGCTGGACTCGAGACGGGTCGTACATTTAGGCGTCCTAGGCTATATATAATATACGGTGACTGTCCAAACCCTATAGCTGGCCTGGGTGGCATACGTGAATTCGACGCTGATTGGTGGGCCATCCTGCTTCAGATTTTCAATTTTTGTCAAGTGTTTCCTGGAAATCATCTCTACTATCTCATTATACTATCTGAAAAGCCCGAGTGGCAGTTACATAAATATTAATATCAGGGAAGAAATCGTGCAAAGATGAAAAATTATGAAGACTTTAATGAAATATAAAATTTTACAAAATATGAAATATGAACATTTTTGGCGTTAATTGCATTCTACACACCGTGAATCGTTAAAATCTTTCTTCCCGTATCGCTAGCAAGAATGGTTTACAATATGAGTCTGTAGTTATTAATTTTTGTAAGAAAGGAGACACTGCAACACAAATGTAATTTTCTTTGCTCATTTTACTCACGAAACAGTCAGATCTAGGGCCTACATGGATAAGCATCTGACCTGAACTAACATGGAATTCTCTGATACACCGACACACACATCTTTCCGCTCATCTGTGTGTGTGCGTGAATGTGTACGCGGGGGAAATGACGAGATAGAGTATAAAAGAAAAGTGTACCAGTACCAACTTCAAAACAAGATACAGTATTACACTTTTCTTGCTTACTGAGCCGGTTCCTAATAAAAACTTAGTCCTGATCTGACACTGAATAAACTGAGGCCCCAATTCTTTTGCGAAGAGGAAGTCACCAAGCGAATTGCTTTGGGCACTCTTTACCCAATAACTAGTGTGTTAACTTTTGACGCAGGTTCAATTTTAAAACAGAGATAGTATTTCGGGCTGCAAGTAGTCCACCATGCATAAATTGATAATTATAATAATGACGTAACATATATTTACCTATGAGGATAATAATAATAATAATAATAATAATAATAATAATAATAATAATAATAATAATATTAATAATAATAACAGTTTTATTCAACCTGTCAGAGTTAAGGCCATAGGTCCATCTCTAACACTGGACCAGGATTAAAGTTCCAATACAAAGAGCATTCGAAATATAACAAATACAGTACACAAAAATTGAAAGAGATTCATAATACAATGTAAACAGTAAGTCAATATAAATAAGATAAATAAGAAACGTATAACATATAGGAAGAAAGAAAAAGAATAAAAATGTAAACAGTAAGTCAAAATGAGTGAGACATGTATATTCTATAGAAATAATAATAATAATAATAATAATAATAATAACAATAATAATAATAATAATAATAATAACGATAATATAGTGAAGTCCAAGCATACAATAAACACAATTTTAGGTACACACACAATAAAGACAAAAATTATGATAATTGGCATGAATTGTAGTACAATGGATAACATGAGAAGCGCTATAGGGAAAATTAAATAAATATCACTAGAATATCTCAATGTAGGAAGCAAGTGGAAACAAAGAACACTTGCCATAACAGTACCTTAGTTTCAAGTGACTTGTCATAAGATAATTTTCTAACCTTACATTTTGAAAGATTTCAAGGTAAGGCAGCCCTTGACTTCAGGCAGCAGAAAGTTGCAGTGATGTGAAGATTGAAGGATGAGGACTACAGAGTTGATGTGTGGACTGGAATTTCTAGAGTACTGTCGTTTTATGATCAAGTATTGAGGTTACAATAGTGACAAAGAGTATGAAAACGGGCGAATAAATACTGTAAGAGGGTGTTGAAGTGAGCATAATAAGATATGAGGAAGCGAGTGCAAATTTCTCCTCTCATATTACATAAGCCTTGTTAACTTATCGAAAGAAGATGCCTATGATCAAAATACTGAATATTACAAATGAGACACCAAGATATATATATATATATATATATATATATATATATATATATATATATATATATATAAGGTGTTTCAAAAATACGGGGCATAATTTCAGGTATGCACTTCCCACATGTAGACAATCAAAATAGTTCATTACAAAATGTGTCCGGAAATGCTTCATTTTCGAGTTATGGCCTTCACAACATTGAAATTCACCGGAACGTTTTTCTTTCCGCAGGTCGTTGTCATTACAGAAGATGTTCAAAATGTCCACCTCCTGCTTGAATACAGACCTCACATCGATGTCTCACTGACCTGCGAACACGATCCCAAACTCCAGGAGTATTGCATATGTCCTCAGAACATGCCACAATTCGATTCCGAAGGGATTCCAAATCAGGCTAAGGAGACGAATAAACCAATGATTTTAAATGGCCCCACAAGTAGAAATCGAGAGGGTTCAGATCAGGTGAGAGTGGAGGCCAAGCAACTGGGCCACCTCTACCTATCCATCGATCAGAAACCTTCGATCCAAGTACCGGCGAGCCGTACGACTGAAGTGTGCAGGAGCGCCATCATGCAAGAAGTGAATGTGTTGACGATTGTCTTCTAAAACATGAGGTATGGTGTTTTCCTGGAAGTTTGTGTACGCATGCCCCGTAAGTTTGCTTCCAAGTACATGGGGTCCAACTAATCTAGGCTCCGCCAAGTCGAGTCAAGATCGCGAGAGGGCGTACAGGCCCTGCTTACGGCTTCCACTGCGGGCAGTACACTTGTACACTGCAGTCTATCAGTGGTGGAACCTATCGAGGGTCGCTTGGGGCACCGGTGCACTGCATTTTGCACCAGGAATATTTATGTGCTAAAACATGAACCTTAGCAATGCAATGGATGTTGTTATGCGAACAATTAATTTCATAAGGTCTAAAGGACTCCATCACAGGGACTTCAGGGCACTGCTTGATGGTATTAACAGTATGGGGATTTACTCTACCATACCGAGGTAAGGTGGTGAAGTCGAAAAATTCTGGAACGTTTTCTCGCACTTAGAAATGAAACTGCCTTATTTATGGATGTACATGGAAACCTGTTAGAAGCCTTGGACATGAAAGAATATTTAAGAATAATGCAACAATTGTGCGAAGTTTCGAACGTAGATTTGAGGATATTAGAGATCTTGAACAACAATTTAAGATATTTGCAATATCTTTTTCAGTGAATGTCCTGGATATTCCTGCTGAACTACAATTAGAAATACTTGATTTACAAAGCGATATTGAGCTAAAGGATAAGTATCAAAACAAAAAAGTATTAACCATTTCTATACTTGTTTTCCACGAGAAAGGTTTCCTAAACAGTACAATCTTGCTGCAAGAACGTTGTAAATGTTCGGGACAACCTACGTATACGAAACACTGTTTTGTTTAATGAAGTTTACAAAGTCACGTCAGAGAAACAACTAAGTGATGAACAATTGAAAGCATGTTTGGCTGGTACTAAAACAATAGCTCCGAGAATTAAATAGCTGCATTAACAGAAAACTGCAAAATCGCAGCGATCTCTGATGTTTAAGAAGAAGTACTATCATTAGAGAATTGTATTTGAATGACACCGTTTGTACTGTTGTTTTATTTTGTTAATTGAATTGTATAGCAATGAGAAGAAGACAAACAGCATATTAATCTGTATAAAAGTGTATATTTTGTTTTGTTTCATTATTGTGCAAACATGCAAAAATTTGCTTCGTATATAGTTAACTGTACAAAATTGTATAGAGTACTGTTTTTCAGTATAGTGCAATTAACAGTGAAAGCGTGCTTCAATTAAAAGCTGAAATTAATTTACATTCTTATCACAAATTTGGTTCACATACAAGTTCTTAGCTCCGCCACTGTGGAAGCAGCTACCCTTGCCCGCAGCCGTACGTCAGGGCTTGAGGGTTTGCACGTACGCACGAGAGTGTAGTCACTGACGGTCCCTGAACTAATCGATCGTACAAATGATACCGGGCCACATGTTGAGGGAGAACCGCATCTGGTGATGAGATGAACAGTTGCACGTGGGTTTTCATACGCTCATACATGCTGATTGTGGAAATTTGTTATGCCATCTCGTGTGAACTGTGCTTCATCTGTAAATAATACTACAGGAAAGTTCGGGATTTACACCACACTGCTGCAAGAACCACTGACAGAACCTAACTCGTGCAGGTAATCTGCTGGTGACAGGGCCTGCACATGTTGCAAATGATAAGGATACAATTGATACTCTTTCAACAAATTTCCAGACAGTCGTATGAGGAACATTGACTTGCAACGCTACCCTCGTGTGCTGATAGAAGGAGTCATGTCACAGCCTCCAGAATCTCCTCATGTACTTCTGGAGTTGTAGATCTTGGTCGTCCCCTTCCCAACCAGGAGAGTTAAATTGTCCATACTGCACAGACGGTAATGGAGACGTACAAATGTCTTCCGATCTGGACATTGTCGCTGTGGGTACCTCTCCTGGTACAACGACGAGCGAGCGCAGCATTGCCGTCCGCCTTACCGCATATGAAGTGTATCTCTGCCAGCTCTTGATTTGAGTACATGTCGCGGCCAGTCTAACGCTCTACACATCACTGAATGTAACTCTTCGCCTGAATGAACTGTCAGAGTGCTCCTCTTAATGTCTCCTGACGGCAAACGACCTGCGGAAAAAAAAACGTTTCAGTGAATTTCAATGTCAGAGCCATAACTCGGAAATAAAGCATTTCCGGACACATGTTGTAATGAACTATTTTGATTGTCTACATGTGTTACTCCTAGCACGGAAGACACAGATTTCAAATCTTCAAACAAAAGACAGGTGATATTTATTAATTTCAAATAAACTGCCTGTATAAAGTCTCTCTACCACTTAACTCAGCTGTATCACACTGACGACGAATGTGCACGAGATTGCATAGTGTGCAGTATGACTGGTTTCCCTACAGACCCAAAATTAGTTCCGATAAACAGGGATTAACTTTTCTACACTTTGTTCACTTTTTTGTGACAGTTTTTACACCCTGTATGTCAATCCTGTGAAATTATTATATGAATCCTCTAGATT
>JAJSOF020000007.1:68814982-68882156 GCA_025594305.2 Periplaneta americana
CTTACGATGGTGCTTGTTGCCTTCGTAATATTATTTATCACGGTGCTTTCGTTGTCCTTATCGTAGCCCATGTCGTGGTCATTATCTTGAGCCTTGTCGTGGTGCTTGTCATTATCCATGTCGTGATCCTTATCGTAGTCCTTGTATTTGTCCTTTTCATGGCCCTTATCCTCTTAGTGGTCTTTGTTTGTCTCTTTTTATACCTTTATCGTGATTATTGTTGTCTTTGTAGTGGTACAATTTATTGTAATTGTCTTTATCGTTCTTATTGTTATCTTTTTTATTGTCCTTATTGTGGTATTTGTTGTCTTTTTCCTGGTCTTCATCGTGGTATTTGTTGTATTTACCATGGTCCTTGTCGTGGTCCATTTGTGGTTCTTGTGATCCATATCATGGTCCATGTCGTGGACTTTATCGTAATCTTTTTAGTCCATGTCGTGATACTTATCGTCATTCTTATTGTGATCCTTTTGTTCCGCTTGTTGTGGTCTATGTCGTTATTCTTGTCATGGTCCTTGCTGTCTTTGTCTTCGTCTTTGTCCTTGTCGTAGTCTTTGTAATTGTAGTTGCTGTTGTCTTCGCCATGGTCCTTATCGTTGGTCTTGTTCTCTTTTTCATAGTCCGTATCATAGTCCTGGTTCTTGTGATCATTGTGGTGTTTATCTTTGTCCTTTTCGTGGTCTATATTATCTTTCTCGTTGTCCTTGGGGTCTTTGTCATTGCTCTATATTTATCATTTCATAATAAAATTGTTTCTTTCCCTTACGAGAAGTGACTTTTTGTCACACGGTTCCTTTCAATATTTTCGTAAATGACAAAAGATAATGGGACATAATCAGGGATCCGTACCAGAATTAGACAGATAACTAATAACATTTTACTGGTGTGTATTTTAGAATAGGATGGAAATACTCATGCACTGCCAGATGTCTTCCTGCATGGTTACGTCGATTCGTGTGAACTGCAGTATAGAACTTAGACTTTCGCGTCACCAAGAGTTGTCACATTCCTTTTTTTGGGAACTGTACACTTGGTCAAAATGAAAATGGCCGGCGTCTGAGACAAAGTTCGTATCGTGTATTCCCATGAGCGCTCGAGACAGCGAGGCATTGTTCAAAAGATTGCGTATATTCTTCTAGTAGCTATAATGGGGAACACAATTATTATTCACGAAAATCTTCTGAGAAAATAACTCATATACGAGATTTAAAACAGATAGATCGTTCAGAGTGTTTAAACAGTGAATATTGTAACACAAACACTATATAGGCTAAGGAAAAGTATTTTCGTGATATAGGTATATTCGTGATAATTTTTGCAAAAGCTTTCAAGAACATGCCTACTGTAGAAAAAAGTTCCAACGTCTGCTAGTAATACTGCATTGTTTCACGGATGGCGAAACATGATTGATCCCATCTTAGTTTGCTTGTGCTGGCCATGAGAGAAAGTTCTATTGTGCGCTACGTATTTTCTTAAGAATTTCGGTAGTGTTGCAGTGATTACTGTGCACATATTTAAGTTAAAAGAAGTCTATATTTGTGCTATACTGCAGTACTTGAGTTCCTCTAACTGTACATATATTTAGATTATATTACTCATATTAGTGGCGTCAATTAAAGCTTAGGAAATGGGTACGATTTCTTAGCTCTCTTCTCGTGAAAGTGATGGCGGCCGAACAAGCCTCATTATTGCGGCCCAGAGCAAGGTTTCTGTACCTTTGCCAGAAAAACTTATTTGAAGAAAATTTTTGCCCTTAAAACGCGCTTCAATTCTATATATATATTGTTTTATTAATTTAGTGTATATTGCGAAATTACCTAACCATTTTGATAACATGGGAAAAGAGAGAATTAAATATAGAAAATACGGTGCAATCAAACTTATTGCAGCTGCCAAATGGTGAGGGAGCAGAAAGTATCTAGCTATAAAGCTACAAAAAATGGATGTGCAATGGAGTTCAAAGATTTCATGAGCAGAAATGATGGTAATGGAAATCAGACTCATTAATTAGGAAGGCCTTTTCCTCTTACGTCTGATCTGGAAGTATGGCTTTATATTAATTATACGAGGATGGATCGGAAAGTAAGGTACAATAACTAGAGGAACCGTATAATAGGTAAAAAAAAAATAAAAAATACTCAAATGAACTCACATCTTTCAGCTACTTTTCCACATAGGGCCCAAATTTCTTAACACATTTCTCCCAACGTGGTACCAGTTTCAGTATAGCCTATTCATGGAAGTCCTTCGATTGGAGTATAGTTATCTGCGGACAGTTGATTGCACTTCTGCATCGGTCGCAAAGCGATGGTCGACCAGGAATTTCTTCATGGGACCAAGGAGATGAAAGTCCGACGATTCAACGTTTGCACCGTATGGTGGGTGCTGGAGCACCTTCCAACCAAATGTATTGATTTTCTCAGGAAGAGAAGCCGCAAAATGAAGGCGAGCATTGTCATGATGAAGTTTAACATCTTCAGGATTAATGTGACGGCGTTTGTCACGAAGGGCACGACGCAACTTTACCAACGTTTGAATGTAGGCTGATTCATTCACAATGGTCTCGTGTTTAGCAAATTCCACCAACAAAACACCATGCATATTCCATAACACTGTCACAAGCACTTTCTTTGTACATTGCGTCACTCATAATTTTTTGTTTACTGGGGAAGCAGCATGTTTCCACTCCATAGTGGCCTGCTTTTTTCGGGCGTGTAGTGGTACGCCAAGGACTCATCACCAGTGAGAATTGCTTCCAGAAAGTCAAGTCCTTCTGCAGCGTAACGCCTTAAGTGTTCCAAGTATGTCATCATTTGCTGGCCCTTGTGGTCGTCTGTCAGGTTCTTAGGCACCCAGCGGGCACTAACTTTATGACATTTCAATGTGTCTTGCACGATATCGTATACAACACCGTATTGAATGTTGAACTGCTGAGATAAGGTTCGCAGTTGGATCCGTCGGTCGTTCAAAATTGCCACCTCAATGCCTGTGACATTCCGCTGGGTTGCAGCTGTTACTGGCCGCCCGGAACGTGACGAATCACAAAGGTTCCCACGCCGTCTGAGAAGAATGCGCACCACCTGGAGATATTGCTACATTCCATACAGTCTTCTCCACACAGCCGTACATGTCTCTGTGAATTTCACTCGGGTTGTGTACTTTAGCCCACAAAAATTGCATAACACTTCACTGGTCTTCACAAGTTGACGACAGTAACATGCGCGCCATCTTTGTTGCGCAGTTCATGCACACGCTTCTCTCGCTAGAGCTGCACATGCAAAATAAATGGTGTCTGTAGTGAAAACTTCATGCTTTATCTCGGTGGACTGCCAACCACCCAGCCGCAATACCAGGATAGAAAAAATTATTGTGCGTTACTTTCCGATCCACCCTCATATTATACAAATGCAAGAGCTGGGATTTGGCTTGACGGTGCCAATTATGAAAGTGGCACACCAGATGGCCAGGAGTGTCGGGCGAGTATATTTGTTGCATACAGAGAGCGAAAGTTCCAGTGAATGATGGTGGTTTCATTTTAAACAGAGATAGTTACAATCTCACAGTAAGGGCTCCTAAAAATCTTGCCGTCCAGAACTCACAAGAGTCGTAAATGTGTTTATGTTTCGTGTTTTGTTCTTTGTTTAATGATTTTTAACTTTATTAGCTGTAAGATGATTGAGAGAGTATTATCCGGACGATCTCCTGTTTTTTCATCAACAGTCCCTGTAAAATGTTCAAACGATCTCTTATTTTTACATCGACAATCCCCTGTAAAATGTTCAAATGATTTCTTATTTTACATCTACAGTCCCTGTAAAATGTTCAAATCAATCAAAATAACTCTCTCTCTCTCTCTTTCTACATAACGGTCATAAATGTATTTATGTTTCATATTTTATTCTTTGTTTCATGCGTTGTTCTTTATTGAGCCTAATATATTTTAGTCTAGAAGATTTTTTTTATGAACTGTCCTATAAAGTGTTAAAAATGGTGACATATTCTATACAATATATATATATATATATATATATATATATATATATATATAATATAGGCTTGCATAAATAAGAGGTCATCAAATAGCTCAGTGTTTAAAAACTCTATTGTGAATTTATATTAACATAAATTAGGCCTAATATGAAATAACTATGTATTCCTTTCATTCACGAAATTGCCTTACCACTATCACGACATTAGATGCCCCTATCACGAAATAACCTACCAAACACGCACATTTTCAATCCTATTTTCTATTAATGATTAAAATAAAAAAATGAAAATACACCTCTATGTTATATATTTTGTTACAATAATGCCATAGAAATATAAAAATATAGTATCATTCCCAAAATGGGGAAAAACTAGCCCTAATATTAAAAATATCACGAAAATACCTTTCCTTACCCTACTGTATAACATGTTCTCAAGTGGAGGCGACCATGTTCGTTATAATGCCATTTTGACTTCAGTAAAACTCTTAGCGCAGTTGGTAGACAGTTAATAAATTGTTCTTGAGGTTACTCAAATCGTCGTACAATTACTAAACTTTTCTTCTGTTCCCTTTTAAAGGCATCAGTGAAAATAAGCAGGTTTTCGTCGTTTTATTTTTTTATCCTTAGAATACTTTTCGCTTTATTATTTTTTTCGTGTTAATAGAAACTTTTAACGTTAGATGGATTTAACACTAAAGACGACAATTAGGGGCTTTCATATTAAAATGCTGTGTTAATTATTTTATTAATCCCTGCCGTTTTGCACTCTATTGCCTAAGGAACATTAAGTAAATATGCTGAGGGTTAAATAATGGCAATAATTAATTTGGAAGTCACGCTACACGGAATATGATTATTATACTAATCTAAGTCCGTGATCATCAGGGCCTAAACGTATTAATTGTAAACAAGAAGAAGAACCATAATTCTAATGACAAAGTATATTATGATTTCCCGAAATTATAGCCACAAATTTTCACCAGTTTTGTAATTATCTGTAACATGAATTAACATAAGCAAAATTATTTGATTATACTACACTAAAAGGAGTTGTAAAAAATAAAAAAATGACCAAACAAAGAATTCACTATGGAGATTCGAACTCGAACTATCTGCATAGAAGTTAAGTAGCTTAACCAGTGCTCCACGCCAAGCATGCTGTGAAGGTATTAAAATGCTGCTTAAATTATTTTTTAAATCCCTGCTACTTTACACTCTATAGCTTAGGGAACATTCAGCAAATATGCTGATATTAAATAATTGACAATAATTAATTTGCAAGTTGTGCTACTGGGAATATGATTATTGTACTAATCTAAATCCATGATCGTCAGGGCCTAAACGTAGTAATTGTAACAAGAAGAAAAATCATAATTCTGATGACAAAATATGTCTTGATTTCGTAGAATTATAACCGCAAATTTTCACCAATTTTGTAATTATTTGTAAGTAACGTGAAATAACATAGGCAAAAATTTTTGATTATATTACATTAGAAGGAGTTGTAAAAAATAAAAGAAAGGACAAAACAATAAATTCTCTACCGAGATTCGGAGCATGCTGTGAAGGTAGCCCAAATCAGTGTCTTGTATTATGGAGTTAACTAAAGCGGCACACTGAGGTTTACGGTAGTGAACTGCTCGCTCAACCGAAGGGACTTAGAAAATTTTCACTGCTCAAGAGACCGGCCACTTTCATTTTGACCAAGTGTACATGTAATCAATATACAATTGAATATACTGTTCTCCAGATACAATACATTGCTTTTCTTTGTGAGTTTTGTATTAGGGGAGAGTCGGGTAGTATCGGACATCGGGTAGTACCGGACAGTGCGTTTCTGTCATCTACCACCATATGGTAGTACCTCAATGACATGGTTACGTTTCTCTATGCGACATTACAGAAACGTAACCATGTCAATCAGGTACTATCATCGTGTGGTAGATAAAAGAAACTCACTGTCCGATATTACCCGATGTCCGATACTACCCGACTCTCCCCTACGTAGAACCAGTGCTTTCTTCCTCTACAAATTACCGTCAAATTTTCTCTTTCGTTTTTGTCATAGTATGACAAAATGAATCGGTCAATCCACAGTGGATACAAAGAGCAATCTATGAGAAGAACAAGAAGGAAAAGAAATTCCTAACAATACGTCACGAACTCGGGTACTATTTTAACCCTGTAGGACTAATTGTAATTTTTGGTTATTACTTTTGGTTATACTTATTATTCATAAGGAAATATCTGCATTGTGTCAGAGATAAACAAACAGGTAGAATACGTCATATACGAAATTTAACTTCTCGCCTATTCCTGTTATTCATTCAATTATGGGGATAAATTCGGACAGAGTAGTGTCATTCGTATTCTGTGGCCCGAAAAACCCTCAGTTATCAAATTTCGTGGCAATCGGACAACACGAGATTTTTCATCGTCATCTGCCATTTCTCCAGTACCTTGGTTTAGGGGATGATATTCAGATATTTAAGCACTTATAAAATGTTTAATATAAATTCTATAAAGTAAGCTTAATTTTAAATTTTAAGTCTCTATCTCGGGTAGTTCAAAAGACATTAGTGAATTTCGTAAACTTTCAACTGCGCCCTTTTTCTCTCCTCTTCACTCCCTTAGGAGATGAAATTAAAGAAAAATCAAAAGCCTAACCTTCCAGAAAGGAATTTTTTTATTCATATTCCAAGAGTCTATATCTGTCGGCTGGTTCAAAGGATAAATCTGTGAATTTTGATCATTACTACCTCTCATTTCCTATCCCTCTAATGTTCTTGTTACGAAAAATTCCGTCTTATCTCTTGAGCCAGGATAAAGAGAAAACTACACACTAGAGACCGGCAAAGGAAACAAGACTCATTTCCGTAACTGCCTGCCGTCAGGCTTGGGTTCCGGCGCTGCTGCACAGCAGGTGAAAAGTTGAGACAGGCCTATTAAACTAGGGTTTTATAACTCCAGTCCAGGCGGGATCCGAAAAAGCCTGCCTGGAAGCCAGTCTACTATGGTTAAGATGATACAGTACTAGTTTGAAATGTAAGTTTCTTTGGCTATTTAGTCACTTCAAAAAATCTTTATTGGTCCAACACTGCAGAAAATTCTTGATTAAAGTAACATAGTTTTACAATTTATTGCACTACAGAATTTCATATGAGATAAATACTTTAAATTTCATTTTTCTGCAAAATGTATCTGAATCAAGAAAATAACGGCAGGTAATTCTTGATTGAACAAACACAGTTTTACAATTTATTGGGCTACAGAATTTCATAAAATAATAAGACAATATTATACATTTCATATTCCTGCAGAGTGTATCTGACTCAAAAGAATAGTAACATTTCGTAACTTGTGATTAGTTGAAGAGGAGAGGAGAGGAGAGGAGAGGAGAGGAGAGGAGAGGAGAGGAGAGGAGAGGAGAGGAGAGGAGAGGAGAGGAGAGGAGAGGAGAGGAGAGGAGAGGAGAGGAGAGGAGAGGAGAGGAGAGGAGAGGAGAGGAGAGGAGAGGAGAGGAGAGGAGAGATTTATAACAATAATTATGAATATCAACAACTTAGCATGCAGGCTTTCACGGCCGGTGTCTAGTTGAAACGGAGCTTCCGGGCTAAGATGCCGTGGTCTACTGGTGCAGATGTTCCCAGAAGTTTCGTCTACTACTGCGGCAGACATCTTCAGTGGTTAGGTATCCTAGGTCGAAGTCTCCTGCAGGGGTACCTGTAGCAACTGATAACCTGACTTGAATTAAATTGAAAGAGGAGAATTGGGAGGACGAATTTAAAAGGTACGCAAAACGCGTCCTTGCAAACGCTTCGGGGCTGTAAGAAACTAAATATGTGAGCGCCAAGCCTGTTGGCCACTAGTGTCACTCCGGTTTACGCTGCTCCACTGAAGGAGTTCTAGAAAATTTTGAAGGGGAAAAGCCGAAAATGGACGTAACCTCTTAGGTACCACATACGCGAGGGGACGGAAATATGCTCAAAGTGAACACAGGATGGGACGAGGAGGAAATGGCTGGTGTAAATCTGCACATTGAAATGAACTGTGTTTTATCGCACTGCAGGAAGAGTCGAGAAGACTCCCATGTTTTCCGTTAGGATGGCAGGTGTTATCTTGCACATTGAAAGGGGCTTAGCCATTTCGCAGTGCTAGTCAAGTCGTGTAGACTTTTTCATCTGTTGTTCGATTAGAAGGCAGGCGAAGGCCGTCAGGAGAAGCGCCGTAAAATCTAAATCTGCAACTTGAGAGATTCCCTGTCCTTTCAAATTGCGACTAAATGAGTGACCTCGCACATTTAATGGGGAATTTATAGGTTCTGAACTAGGGCATTGCGTCGTTTGCAAGAAAAGGGGAATATATGGCGAAGGGCATATAGGTCTGTGGCCCATTCCTTTTAGGGCTCATCCCGACATTTGTCTTACGCCTTAGGAAAACCACGGAATACCGCAGGCAGGATGAGTAGTCTCATATAAGAGACTAGACAATTTGGCTATTAGGTAGGAGGTGAGTAATTGTCATGAGCCTTGTTGAATCGTCTCAATTTAGAGACCAGCCATTTGGCTTTTATGGTGACTCAATTACGAAGAGATAGGCAGGGAGAGATGTAATTAAACATTAATTTAGGGTAATTAAGAGGTCATGGGGATATGAGTGCAGGTCCGTGGCCCATTTCTTTTAGGGCTCATTCCGACATTTGTCTTAGCGCCTTAGGTAAACCACGGAAAAAAAAAATTAGGCAGGATGAGTTGTCTCAATTTCAGACATTAGCCAGCTGGCTCTTAGGTAGAATGATTCTATGAATCGATGGGTATACTAGCCAATTGGCTCTATGATAGATCCATCGATCAACAACTGGCGATCTAGTTAGGGAGTGATTTGTTTAGCCCAAGTTAAGACAAAGTCATTTCAAAGCGGTTGCACTATCCAAGGAGTCACATGCAGTTGAGATGTCGCTACCAAAATCTGGGAGTAACGCCAGCCTCCCTGTCCTCCTTTCTCAAGATTATAGCTAATGGACCTGACACTTGTCTACGCCGTAACCTAGGATCATACCGGCCGAGGCCAGATATGAGCGGGTTGGGGTTAGCACGAGCTTCCCCAAACAGGTTCCTAGCCAGTCGAGCAATGAACTAGTCTATGGGTGGCAAGTCTAATTCATCATGGAACTTCCTTCTCGAGGCGACTCGGGGGAGATGTGTATGATGCGAATCACCTGGTTCTGGATAACTGGGAGTTTCCGGAGATGGGTCACTGCCGCGAACCCCCATGCGGGTGCGGCATAGGTTATTACAGACCGAATGAGGGCCTTATACATGGTAAGTCCTACCCCCAGGTTGTCAGGAGTGAAGGCCGCCAGAATGGGATAGTGTCTAACTATCAATCCATTGGCATAACGAAGAAGGGAATGTATATGATCTCGGAAGGTGAGATGAGAGTCCATAATGATCCCTAAATATTTAATTTGGTTCATCCACGGCATTGCTTGTCCGAAAAGTGTGGGTGGAGGTGGTATGTCTTCGAGCCTCGATCTTAGTGAAAAGAGTATGGCCTGACATTTATCTACATTGACCTTGATTCTCCAGTCGTGGAACCACGGCTGGAGATGATCTAAGATAGACTGCAATCTACGGGACGCTAATCTATAGGTTTTGCCCATCGCCAAGAGGGCAGTGTCGTCTGCATTGATATACAGATGACTACTTCTGCCGTGGATATAGCGAAACGTGAGGTCATTAATTAATATATTGAAAAGTATGGGACCGATAATGGATGCCTGTGGGATTCCTGCGTGAATTTCACGGGGGGGGGTGGAGAAACTAGTACCTACACGAGTTTTGAATGTAAGGCCTTGGATGTGTTTGTAAATGAGGCGTATCATTCCATCTGCGTCTCTCATGCCCATTAACTTAACCAGGAGTCCCTCATGGCAAACCTTGTCGAATGCTCGCTCGATGTCGATGTAAGCTGCAGCTACGACACACTTCGTGCTCATAGCCCAAGTAATGTCCTCCGTCATGCGGAGTGCCTGGAGTGTAGTGGAACGACCAGGGTGGAAGCCGAACTGCTCGCTCCTGATTTGGGGCAACACTACTTTAGTGGGGCGTCTATGTATGACCCGCTCCGCCAGTTTTCTGAGACAACTGAGGAGACTAATAGGCCTATAGTGGCTTCGATTCGTCTTATCCTTTCCGAGCTTTGGAAAGACAACTACGTGGGCCTCTTTCCAGGGAATGGGATAGTGACCAGAAGCCAATATGTTATTAATTATCTGTGCTATGCGCTTCATAGCTGACTTTGGGAGATGCTGCAATGTAATTCCTTGGATACCGTCGGCTCCTGCAGCCTTATGAGGGCCGAGGCGACGAATGAAATGGGCGACCACATGGGTGTTCGTAGGTCGTATCCAATTTTCCGGCTCCCTGCTAAGGAGGACTCGAACCGATTCCTCAACAGCTCTGATATGGGACAAGTTTAAATTTTGTTCCACGGGTTGAAAAGTGGTCTCTAGAATGTCTGCCAGTCAGGTAGCTTTCTCCTCAGGAGGAAAGGCCGGGACATCTGGACCGACTATTAATGGGTGTATAGATTGAGACGGATGGGACAGAATTCGAAATACACACCAGACACCTGACATGTTTCTGCTGTCCATCGGAACGGCTTCATCCCACCGGATCTATAATAAGACAGAGAAAGCCCTGCTACGAGAACGGATCCATCAAACCCTTCGGGAACTAGCCATGAATGACTACAACCTGTACGTCCTAGACACACGTCTGAGTAACAGCTTGGAAATAGAAGACAGAACCGTTATAGACAGAATGACATATGCTACCATGGAGTTCAAACTGCACAGAGACTCCGAACGTCTGAAGAAGAAATACAACAACCTCACTACAACCAAACTGTTAACGACGCTACGGACACAAGACTCACGGTAGTAAACCTATCCGACGCAACGATTTCACCGGAGGAAAACGCAGTCCTGGCGAAGGGAGGAAATTATGCGGTATCGCCACGGACGGTACCAATTGAAGACATCATTGCGAATATAGAGTCGGGAACCCATGTTATGTGCAAAAAAAGCTTAATGTGGGCAAAATTATATCGACACTGGACAGTGAATGACTGGAAGAATGTACTTTTTTTCGATGAGTCTCATTTCGAGGTCCCTGCCCACCGTGTTTCTTACGTACGGAAAGGATCCGAAAAAGTAACAGGAGCTCATCTCCAACAAGCACGCAAGTACCCCCTTAAAGTAATGTTTTACACATGAAGGGCCTAGAGCATTAATACCTATCAAGGGAATGATGAATTCTGACAATATATTCACTTATTGGAAACCAGAATCATACCCCAGCTGCAAAAATCATTTCCGGATGTCAGAGGTGTGTTCCAACAAGACCTGGCACCATGCCATACGTCTCGAAAAACTACAGAATTCTTCAACAAGAAGAATATTCAGGTACTCCCCTGGCCAGGCAACTCACCCGACATCAACCCCATTGAGAACTTGTGGTCAATTTGCAAAAGAAGAATGCAAAAATTGGATTGTTCTACAAAGGAAAAGATGATTTCTGCCCTCATTGGTATACAGTAGCGTGCAAATTAATCCGAACACGACATATTTTTACATTTTCTGTTATTGTTGGCCTCACAGCTGCTCATACCGCTTTAATTGACATCTGTATTACGTGTAATTCCATTGTTGTGGGTTTGTCGTTATTATTTTTTTTTAATATATGACATTTTGCCTGTCGTTTTGTACTTATAAGCATTTCAGTTGTGTTGAAGACTTAATACTGCAAGACTGTGTACATTCTGTGGTCTTCACAAATGGATACAACTCCACGAAAACGGTCTAAAATTATAACATTAGTAGAGCATTCTTCTACGACACAGAAGCAAATTGCTGCAGAATGTCACATCGGTTTGGCTACTGTTAATTCGATCATAAAACGATACAGGAAGATTGGATCCATCACACCCCAGAAAAAAGGAAACTGTGGCCGGAAAAAGAAGACTTCACCTGCAGATGATCGTTTAATTGTCAGGAAAAGTAAATTAAATCCTAGAATAACTGCTGTCGACTTAACCCGCGAGTTAATGGCTACCACTGGGACGAATATTCACGTCACAACAGTGCGGCGTAGGCTTTTGGAAGCTGGACAAATGGCTCGTAAGCCTATCAAGAAGCAACTGCTAACCCCTGTTATGTGCAAAAAACGCTTAATGTGAATGACTGGAAGAATGTACTTTTTCCGATGAGTCTCATTTCGAGGTCCACGGCCACCGTATTTCTTACGTACAGAAAGGATCCGAAAAAGTAACAGCAGCTCATCTCCAACAAGCACCCAAATGCCCCCTCTAAAGTAATGTTTTACACATGAAGGGCCTGGAGCATTAATACCTATCAAGGGAATGATGAATTCTGACAAATATATTCACTTATTGGAAACCAGAATCGTACCCCAGCTGCAAAAATCATTTCCGGATGTCAGAGGTGTGTTCCAACAAGACCTGGCACCATGCCATACGTCTCGGAAAACCACAAAATTCTTCAACAAGAAGAATATTCAGGTACTCCCCTGGCCAGGCAACTCACCCGACATCAACCCCATTGAGAACATGTGGTCAATTCGCAAAAGAAGAATGCAAAAATGGATTGTTCTACAAAGGAGAAGATGATTTCTGCCCTCATTGGTGTATAGTTTCGCGATGAAGAAATGAAGAATATTTGTGGGAAATTAGTGGAATCCATGCCAAATCATCTCAGAGCTGTTATTAGGAACAAGGGAGGCCACATAGATTACTGAGTGATGTCTTAGATTCTTTTTTATCCCGTTTGAGTGTTTTTGCATAAGTAATTACGTTGTTCGGATTAATTTGCACGCTACTGTAGCTGGTTGCCCCAGGTGTATACAGGATTCAGTGCTCCTGCGGTGCTGTATACATACGCACAACACAACGTAGCGTAAAAAACTAGATTAGAGGAAAACCAACGCAACTGCAGATTGGGACAGTTGGATAAGTCTGCGGTGACGGAACATGCGTCTCAGGATGGGAGGCATGACATACAATTCCGAGAAACAGACTTCCTCAGTAACACGTCCAATTACTACCCCCGTCTATTTCGGGAGGCCATTGAAATTCATAAACACAAAAACTTCAACCGTAAAGATGAGGGTCCGAAACGTAAGAACTGCTGGCATCCTGTCCTGAAACGCACTCGTACTAAACCTGTGCTCAGCGACGGTACGAGAGATGGAAACCGAAATCCAGCGAGTGCAGTCCGCTACGACAGTGGAACACAAGAACCAGTCCAAGGTCACCGCAATCCAGCGAGTGCGGACCGACGCGACAACGGTACGCCACGACCAGCCCAAGGCCACCGGGATCTAGCAGGTGCGGACCGCCGCAACAACGAAACGCCACGACCAGTCCAAGGCCACAGTGATCCAAAGGGTGCGGACCGCCTTGACAACGGAACACCAAGTCCATTCCGCGGCTCTATAAATAAGGACAAGCAGCCAGTCAAGTTAAACATCTCCCAAGGTCCGCTATGAAGCGCATAGCAGAGATAATTATTAACATCTTGGCTTCCGGTTACTGTCCCATTCCCTGGAAAGAGGCACACGTAGTTCTCTTTCCAAAGCCCTGAAAGGATAAGACGAATCCAAGCAACTATAGGCCTATTAGTCCCTTCAGTTGTCTCAGCAAACTGGCGGAGCAGGTCATACATAGACGCCTCACTGAAGTAGTGTTGCCCCAAATCAGGAGCGAGCAGTTCGGCTTCCACCCTGGTCGTTCCACTACACTCCAGGCACTCCGCATGACGGAGGACATTACCTGGGGCATGAGCACGAAGAGTGTTGTAGCTGCAGCTTACCTGGACATCGAGCGAGCATTCGACAAGGTTTGGCATGAAGGGCTCCTGGTTAAGTTACTGGGCATGGGAGTCCCAGATGGAATGGTACGCCTCATTTACAACTACATCCGAGGCCGTACATTCAAGACCCGAGTAGGCACTAGTTTCTCCACCCCTCGTGAAATTCACGCAGGAGTCCCGCAGGGATCGATTATCGGTCCCATACTTTTCAATATATTCATTAATGACCTCACGTTTCGCTATGTCCACGGCAGAAGTAGCCTTCTATATATCTATGCAGATGACACTGCCCTCTTGGCGATAGGCAAAACCTATAGATTAGCGTCCCGTAGATTGCAGTCTATCTTAGATCACCTCCACCAGTGGTTCTTCGTTAGGCCAATGGATTGATAGTTAGACACTATCCCATTCTGGCGGCCTTCACTCCTGACAACCTGGGGGTAGGACTTACCATGTATAAGGCCCTCATTCGGTCTGTAATAACCTATGCCGCACCCGCATGGGGGTTCGCGGCAGTGACCCATCTCCGGAAACTCCAAGTTATCCAGAACCAGGTGATTCGCATAATACACATCTCCCCCGAGTCGCCTTGAGAAGGAAGTTCCATGATGAATTAGACTTGCCACCCATAGACTAGTTCATTGCTCGACTGGCTAGGAACCTGTTTGGGGAAGCTCGTGCTAACCCCAACCCGCTCATATCTGGCCTCGGCCGGTATGATCCTAGTTTACGGTGAAGACACCAGACAGGTGCACTAGCTATTCCCTTAAGACAGGAAAACATGGAGGCAGGTGTCACTCCCAGATTTAGGTAGATTATTAATTCATGATTTAATTGAATAAGCAACCGCTGTGAAATGACCTGCTCTAATCCAATTGGCTGGTCTCCTGATCTGAGATAAATGATCAAAGACACAATTCGCTATTGCCGTTAAAATTAATCTCTACGCGTTCGAATCTTCAAACAGCCAAACTGGCTATTACCGTTTCGTGCCTAGACTTCTATCACTTCTCCTCGTAGTTGATACCATCGCGTCTCTCCTCCGGATCAGGTCGCTGTACTTCTGCCTCTCCTCCCCCCGTATGTTGTAGCTAATCAGTTAAGTCCATTTTCGGCTTACCAACTGGAAATTTCTAGCGCTCCTTCACTGGGGCGGCGAAACCCGAAGTGAGACAAGTGGCCAAGAGGCTTGGAGCTCACATATTCAGTTTTTTCACAGCCCCAACTCCCCCCTTACAAGGACGTGTTTTCACGTACCTTTAAAGTTTCTTCTCCCACATCCCTCCTCATTCATTCAGTCAGGTTAACGATAAGGACTACGATAAGGATGACGACGATAATCATGACAAGGACTCGACGTGAACTGCAAGGTTGATGACATATACCACGACAAGCAGCATGGTCCTTGTCGTATCCTTGTTATGGTGCTTGTGTTCCTATCGTGCATCCTTTTGTAGTCCTTATTGTGATCTTTGTTGTGATCCTTAACTTGGTCTTTGTCGTGATCCTTGTCTTTGACCATGTCATGGTCCTCATCATGATCCTTATCGTGGTCCTTTCCTTTGTCGTGGTCCTTGTCTTTGTAATGGTCGTTATCGTGAACCTTGACCTTGTAATGAAACTTATCGTGGACCTTGCCTTTGACACGGTTCTTATGTTGGTATTTGTTGTCTGTGTAATAATTTTTACCGTGGTTCTGTCTTTTGTCGTGGTCCTTGTTCTCTTTGTCATGTTCCTTATCGTGACCGCTGTCTTGGGTGTAGTCCTTGTGATCGATGCGGTGGTCCTTGTCGTTGCCCATATCGTAATCCTTTTTGTGAAAATTGTATTTGCCATAAAACTTGTCGTGGTCCTTGACGTTTTCCATTATTATAGCCATTATCTTCCTAGATGTGTGGCCCATGTTATTCTTATCGTGGTCCTGGTCGTAGTTATTATCGTCGTCGTCTTTTTTCGTGGTCGTTATTGTTTATCATGATCTATATGTTTGTAATTTAAAAGTAATAGACTTACTGTTTTCCTCATTTGGAAGTGACTTTGTATCACACGGTAAATAATCCAGTCCTCTTCTCAAGGTCTTAAAAAGCAGTACGGCAGTCTCACAGGTCATTGAGTTACTCAGAATCTTGTGCTTCCATTGCCATAAAAATTATATTTGAGGTGATCTGTATTACGTGTTCCAATGCCTTCTCGTTGAGATGTTAGCATTCTTCCTAAATTGTTCAGGCTATAACAGTCTTTGTCAGTGTTAGAACGGCATCTGCCTGCGTGAGACCTAAAGGCCCTTCGTGGCTTATAGATTAGTATTTGAATCTAGTGGTTACTGCTATTTAAAACATTTTACATTTCGCTGTTGCAAAGAAATATCACTCCATTTACCATGATATTGTAAGATTTAAATTATAATTATATTTGTTGAAACACAACGCTCAGTAGAAATATACACTAATGTTTGTGGAAATTGCAACACCAAGAATGAGACATCTGACTGAAATTAAGTTGACATCACGGATTAGGTACATGACAATACACAAATAATTGGAATTACAGAACTGTACCTGATCTGTGACCGTGAGATTTCAGAATGCTGTGAAGCCTCTATGCGCTGCAATCAGAGCCTCTAAACGTCGTGGCATGGAATCAAGGATGATCTGGATATGTTCCTGAGGAATCTCCCTTCACGCAGTTTGTATGCGAGTCCACAAAACGTCAAGAGTGTGTACTGGAGGACCATGAAGAACAAGTTGGCGACCAACCATGTGCGAGAAATGTTCGATGGTCGACATGTCTGGCGAACGTGCAGGACGTGCAGGCCAGGGAAGCAGTGATACCCGTTTTTCTTCGAAGAAGGCTTGCAAAATCCTCGCCACATGTGGCCGGGTATTGTCTAGCTGAAATGTGACATGTGGAGTCGCCTGAAGTAGGGGCTCTAAAACCTCCCTAATGTAGCGGTTGCTGTTCAGATTGCCCTGAATACATAGGAGGTGAGATCGCACATTGTATCCAATGGCGCTCCAAACCATCACACCAGGCGTTTGTCCGCTATGCCGCTCAACAATGCAGGCTCTCAGATTGCGTTCACCACGTTAGCGTCTAACACGTATGTGGCCATTATTAAAGGACAAGTTGAAGAGAGACTCGTCCGAAAACACTACATTTTGCCACTCAGCATACCACTGACGGCGTTCACGTGCCTAGTGCAGTCTGAGGTGTTGGTGGTTTGTGGAGAATGGAAGCGAACGCAACGGCGTGCGAGCCACTAGTCAAACACTCAAACGAGGGCGACGAACCGTTGACGCAGAAGGTTCACACCCGTTGCAGTACTCTAACGTCGACTCAATACTGTGGATGAAGCTGTACGGTCCGTCCCAGCCATGCGGACATGATCGCTGTTATCCCGTGTTGTGATCACATTACGGAGTCCAGTACCCGCTTGTCTCTGCGTACGACCCTCTTCTAACGACTAATTCCATACACGCATCACTGTCATAGCAGCATAACCTGTATTAGCCGAAATGTCACGGTATGACAAACCTGCTTTCCGGAGACCAAACATTTTGCCCCGTTCCAACTCACTCACGTGCTGATATTGCGTCCTTCCCCGTCGACGAGGCATACCTGCACTAGTTTTCACTTCATTTGGAAGCTCTGCACTGACAGAACAAGATATAACACTAACGTTGCTGGTGACACAGGAGACGTCACTGATGAGCCTATGTGTACGCCATCTCTCTGGAAACGTAATCAATTATTGGTGGTACACTATTCTACACATTTCCCGAGTTCGAAGTCGTATACATACATACATACATACATACATACATGGATACATGAGGAAGATGGCGGCTGAGTGAGTGTGCGTTACCTTTATGCTCCAGTTTGAACACTGATCGCGTGTAGATGTTTGATACTAGTGTGCATGAAAGTGGTGTAGATTTTAAGTGTAGTGTATGTGCAGGGCGTTGGTATGTTAATGACACTAAATAATTAGCAGTAGTGATATAGATAGCGTTTGTATTTAGGTAGTAAACTCCCGTAATATGTTGGTATAAATCTATCGCTACCCATCTTTTAGGGATCTAGTATTCCGTGGTCAGGGAGAAAACTATATATGCAACTGTGCGGAGGTCGGAGTAAAGCCTTATGAGTGTTTGTGGTGCGTAACTCATCCTAACTGGTGAGAAACTGCGTACGTGTTGGCGACAAACTGTATACCTGCAAAAAGAGAGATACCTCACGAGTGCGTAGCAGAGTGTCGTGTCGAAGTCCTAGTGTGCTCCTGCGTGTTAGCATGGCAATACCCGCTCTCTGTATCTAGCTAAGATGGAGGGAGAAGCAAGTGAAGTGATTGAAAGCGCTCTTGAAGAGTTGATAGGTGTCACGGAAAAAAGTAAAAACTTGAGAAGCGACCTGAAGGAAGTCATACTGAAATCGGTAAGTGATTTGAGGAAATTATTTTGCGAACTTAAAAATTACATAGAAGAGAAAGATAAGTTACTTAATGAGGCTAAGACCGAGATTGAGAAAGCTGAAGACAAGATTCGTGCTGAAACGTCTGCAGTTAATAATAAAGAAGTGAGGGGTCCATCCGCTACACTCAGTGAATGTACAAAGAATTGTTACGCATCAGCAGTGCGAGGGAAACGATCAACAGATAGGCCTGAGGTTAGCTACGAGAAGAATTACAAACTGATTCTCAAATCAAAACATAATGAATCTCCAGAAGCCATGAAAGTTTTGCTGAAACGCAATATCAATCCAACGCAACTGAAAGTTGGCGTGAACGCATTGAAGGCACTGAGAGACGGAAGACTAATTTTTGTATCCCGAAGCAAGGAAGATATCGAAGTGCTAAGTAAAGAAATTGAATTGACGTGCAGCCAACAGGTTGAAGTCAACACACCTCAACTACGGAATCCCAATGTGATAATATTTAACGTTCCTGAAGATATTACTGTGGAGAATGCTGCAGGAATTATAACATCACAAAACCCTGAGTTGAACCTAAGCCAAGAATCACTGACACCTAGATTCACCTTCAAAACTAAAAGAAGTATCCGTAATATTGTAATCGAAGTGAAACCTCAATTCTGGAGAATCCTGGTCCACAAGTTCATCAAAATGGACTGGCAAATATGTAACGTTGACGATTATATAAAAGTAAACAGATGTTATCACTGCAGCAAATATAATCACAGAGCACAAAATTGCAAGGGAAACAAAAATGTCCACTCTGCACGGGAAGCCACAAATTGAGTGAATGCAAGGCAGAGGAAGAGGAATATAAATGCACTAATTGTATGACATTTAACAAATACAATATGGAAAAAGTAGATGAAAAACATTAATCTCTTGACAAAGACTGCCCATGCATGCAAGCGATGATGAAGAGGTACAAACAAAATACTGAATATTAAAATGGAGAGCCCAACAAATCAAAGGATACTGCTCGCTACATCTACTAGTGGCACGGCGAACTATAATGGTCGAGGGTATAAATCGAACAATACTCTGAAGCAACATGAGCCGTGCCCGACATCGTAGATGGCCATCTAGTACGTCACTTCGTCCGACAGAGTGCTCTCAGACGTCATATTATAGATAGCGCTATGAATCCCTTCATTTCTTATCCAAACTATCCTATGGGCCGGTTGATTACGTCAGACGAGGGGAGAGGGAAAGCGAGTTTACTTGGTTACGTGCTGTCTTATGTTACTTCACTCAGGAGCCGGACGCCGTAGGGATAACATCACTCAGGAGTCGGAGCCCGTATCGACAGTTTCGTTTAGGCTATCGACGTGCACTCGGGAAATGGAACTCGAACTGTATTCTATTTCGGTAACTTAAGTTCATCCTGGTAGATTGTTCGAGAATAGTGTGTGTCATATTTCACTTGAGAATTTACGGACTATATGGAACCTTGTTTGAAATGAATATGCTTTGGGATTTAGCGCGGCATTAAGTTACAGTATATCAGATGTGTAATCAGTGGAGTAGGCAAATTTGAGTTGTGATATTCTCATTTTTGGTGTATGTGTTTGAGATATTGAGGTTGGACCGTGTATGGAAATCACTCGCTGATGATACGTCTTGGGTTAAGTAATTGCGATTACGTGAAGTGATTTATTGTGATATTGGAGGTTATATTGTATTAGGGAATTACGTGATGAAGTATAATTTGATATGTGAGGTTTGATGTTAGAGGATTACGTGAGGAAATATTATTTGATGTGTGAGGTTTTGATGTTCCAAGACGGTTTGGGTGATAGCGTACTGATTACGATCTCTGGGGCTACATCGTATTTGACGTTGTAATGAACTAGAATAGTATGGGCCTCATTTATCTATTCTAGTATTTCCTACTGCATTTTGGTTATTATTGGTTTCCACGCCGGTATTCAGGAATCGAGTGCATTTGACCTACCGTTGCTATGCAAATGATTATTGGTATTTGAAATTATTGTCAGTTAGTTATCACATATCGTATCTCTCTCTCTCTTGATCATTGTTTTATTGTAAAGTACAGAGATTGTTGTTAGTGCTATCTGCACAGTTTATGTGAGACGTATGTGGAATTGGTAATGTATATTGTCATCAGTCATGTGACGGTTCGTACTGGGTAAATTCTTTCTGTTATACTGAGTTTATGTCTACGTTGAGTTGGTTAATCAGATGTTATGTTATCTATGATTGAATGGGCCATGTGTTAAGAGTTAGTGTACTGACTGGGCGTTTATGTTGAGGTTTATATCTACTCCGATATACGTATATATATATATATATATATATATATATATATATATATATATATATATATATATATAGAGAGAGAGAGAGAGAGAGAGAGAGATAATGTTTTCATGACTAAATGATTAATGGGTCAGTAATTGATTATTGAGAGATGGGCGTATTAGATTCTATTACGACCTATAAGTATGTTTACCCAGTGTAGTTGAACTCTCCACGATTCAGTAATTGCTTTGGTACTTATTCAGATTGACTTGTTATATTCACATTCATTTAATTTCATACTTATATGTTATTTCATTTATCATTCATGTAATATTGTTATCTATTATTGTTAATTATATCTGTTATACAAATTCACACTATTTATTTCTAAAAGTCTTCCACTGCGCACATCTAATCTTCCAATGTACCATCCACCTGGCGAATAACAGCCAATATAAGAAGTAGTAGAGGAGGAAAGGATGATCGTACACCACCTCCCTCACAAACACAACAGTCGCAGATGGAATACACAACTTGTTAAATGTCTACAAATTAATTTAAACACAAAAGAGTTGCTACTAGTAATCTTATGCACATAATGGAGATAAATATCGTGGACATTGAATTTATCCAGGAACCGTACACTCTACAGAACAAAGTGGCAGGAATCACCAGGAAATACAGAATCTTCTCACGAGGAGAAAATAGAATAAGAGCGGCCGTACTTCTTTCAAATGAACGAATAGATGGGGTGTTACTAAATCAGCTATCTGACGAAGATTTGGCAGTTGTGGAAATATTATATAACGATTACAGATTCTACGCAGTTAGCATGTACATGGACATTACAACAGATATCAACGACTTCGCAAAATTGGACAAAATATTAGAAGATACGAAAGATGTTAGAATAATATTATCCATAGACAGTAACTCCAGGTCAGCGGTATGCCACGACAATATTACTAACATAAGAGGCAGACAAGTTGAAGACTATTTGAGCTGAAAACAATTATATGTAATGAATGAAGTTAGTGAATTCACCACATTTGAGAGCAACACAGGAGAGAGCAATATTGATCTTACAATAACAAATGACAAACTAGTATCCAAAGTGAATGAATGGAAGTGTGGAGAAAAAGAAAGTTGCTCAGACCATCGATTTATTACTTTCAATATAAGCAATCATAAATATTATAATGAGGAAACTTTTCTAGGTACAAAATATATAATAAAAGATGGCCAACTCGAGGAATTCAGTAATAAGATACAAAGAGAATTTTCAAAACGAATACAAAATAAAGCAGATATTAGCACAACCGAAGACCTTGACGAGGAACTAAGCAGAATTGCCAACGAAGAAACCAATACAGAAAAACTAGTACGGGAGTATGAAGATGTCATCACAACAGTATGCAGAATGTTTTAGAACATCCAATTCAGCACGAAAATTAACCCATAGGAAAACCAGTCCATGGTGGACAGACGCGCTAACGATTCTGCGGAAGAAAACAAATGCAACGAGAAGGCGATATCAGAAAACCAAATACAACCAAGAGTTAAGAGAAGAACGAAGGTATCAATATCTGGAAGCCAAAAGGGAGTATGAGAGAACAATGACTAAGGAAAAAATAAATTCCTGGAAACGGTATTGTAGTCTAACACCATCAAGTAACCCATGGAACGAGGTTTATCGCATAGCATCCGGGAAAACAAGAAAACCCATACCGTTGACAACTCTGAAAAACCCAGATGGCTCTCTTACATCCAGTCTAAAAGACACATTACAACACATGATAGACTACTTCGTACCAGAAGATGAAGAAGCAGCTGATAACTACCATAAACAAGTAAGACAAGCAAACAGAATACCATTAAAAACACAAGATGATGTCGACTTCTCACAACAAGAAAACAAGCGAATTATTGAAAAAATGGACCCGAATAAATCACCAGGAGATGACGGCATAACTAGCAAGATTTTAATTCAAGTAGCCAAAATTTTACCGAGATACGTGACAGACATTTACAATAATTGCCTCAGACAAGCTTACTTTCCTGAACGATGGAAGAAAGCAGGATTACTTCCTATTATAAAGCCAGGTAAAGACGCCAGCATCGAGGTCACAAAATTTAGACCGATAAGCCTCTTAAATACAAGTGGGAAAGTGCTCGAAAAACTACTAATAGACAGAATAATGCATCATATCAAATCGAAAAACTTGATGAACGACAATCAATTTGGCTTCACCCCACAACGAAGTACTATGGACGCTGCAATGGTACTGAAAGAATGTGTAGAAGAAAGTCTAAGACAAAACCAGTACTTGGTGCTTGTTAGTCTTGACATCCAGGGTGCCTTCGATTCAGCTTGGTGGCCGAGTATCATGCAAATTTTGAGGAAATTCCATTGTCCACGTAACTTGTACAAACTTACAGATAATTATTTCAGCCAAAGAGCAGCAATATTAGCGGCAAACAACATCAAACTCGAGAAGAAAGTAAGTAAAGGCTACCCTCAAGGATCGTGCTGCGGACCGGGATTCATTACTCATTACTCAGTCTAGAGTACACCGCAAACACAAAGGTTATAGCATTCGCAGGTAACCTTATCGTGATAACAAGGGGAAAAACGATTCTGGAAGCTGAAAATTATGCTAATTTGAAATGAAAAAGATAGCAGCATGGGCTATAAAGAACAAAACCAAATGTAATGAGCAGAAGTCGAAGACGATGCTAATAACACGAAGGAAACGAAGGGAACAAAAAGATATACACATCTTTCTCAACAACAAGGAACTACAACAAACCGACAAGATTAAATATCTTGGAATTATCATTGACAGGAGATTTAGATTCAACGAACATATTAAATATGTAACAGGAAGATGCACAAGCCTGATTAATGCCCTTTCCAAAACCGCTAGGATAAATTGGGGTCTTAAGCACAAAGCATTAAAAACCATATATAAAGGTGCAATCCTACCCTTGTTATCGTATGGGGCTCCTGTTTGGATAGATGCCTTGGAGAGGAATTAAAATGCCAAAAAACTGCACCAAGTGCAGAGGCTAATAAACATACGTATTGCAAAGGCATTTCGCACCACCTCATATGAAGCATTATGCGTTGTTACTGGACTCACTCCCATTTTGTTCAAGATAGAAGAAATAGTAAACTTGTACTTTGCAAAAACAAGACATAAGTACGATGTCTAAATCTTGACTACATAATATAGCATAGGAACTGGACACACCCTGCAGAACTCATCGACATAAAAGAAACAGAACAAAATACAGAATATACGTATGAAATATACACGGATGGCAGTAAAAGTGAACGTGGGGTTGGAGCAGGAGTCGTAATATTTCAGAGTAATGAACTAATCCAACAACTAAGATTCAGATTAGATAATAAATGTTCAAACAACCAAGCTGAACAACTTGCTATCATGAAAGCCTTAGACAATATAAAACGACTAAGAACAATAGGTGAAAGACCATTAGACGAAAGATGAATAGCTATCTACACTGATAGTAAAATTACTCTGGACTCTCTAAGGAATGGAAGCAACCACAACAATCTAATTGAAGGCATCCGAACCAATCTACGGCTGGTGGAGAACGACAAATGGCTAGTGGACTTCGGATGGATCAAGGCTCATGTGAGGAACTACGGTAACGAACTGGCAGATCGTCTAGCGAAGCAGGCAGCGAGTGACGTCGATCTACAGATCTGTTACGACAAGGTCCCGATGAGTGAAGTAAGGAACCAGCTAGCGGTCATATCCAAAGGAAAATGGGAAAGTGAATGGTCAACTACCTCCAAAGGTACTCTAACCAAGGCGTTCTTCCCTAGTGTCCAAGATAGATTGAAATTGAAGATAGAACTAACTCCTAACTTGACGACTCTGTTCACCGGACACGGAAGACTCAACGCATATTTTTATTTCTTTAAAATCAAGAATAGTGCGACATGTGTCCGTGGGGATGGGGATCAGACAGTGGATCATATTACTTATGACTGTACGAAATTAGTACAGGAAAGAGAAACACTAATCCTGTCAATACATAAATGTGGTGGGAAGTGGCCTGTGGAAAAGACAAAATTAGTGAAAAGTTATGTAAAATATTTTATAAAGTTTGCAAATAGTATAGACTTTGAACAACTACAGTAGGCTGGCTAATATATAAGGATAAGTTATTTGGGAAGACAAAGAGGTTAAAAGTCAGAATTAAGTGATAAGTGTCCAAAATACGTTACTTATATTCTGTAAATAAGCTAGAATATTAGAGGATATAATTTATCTGAAAATAGGCTCATCAAAAAGATAGTAAATATGTAAATACTGTAAATATTTAAATGCTAGAATATGTAAATAGATTCTTGTACTTCATATGTTAGGAATATGAAAATAAGTTAGATTAAGAAGTACCAATATTATCTTGGCAGTTACACATAGTAGATGAACTACACTAATCCATATATCATCTAGAACGGCAACATAATAATATATAATGTAAATGGATTGTGTACTTGAAGGTAAACCTAGGCATGCAGTATTACTTGTCATTTGTAATGGAACATGCTGCTCAAAAAAGGTATATACATACATACATACATACATACATACATACATACATACATACATACATACATACATACATACATACATACATACATACATACATACATACATAAAAAATAGTGTTGCACACTTGTTCTGATCACTGTGTGGACA
This sequence comes from Periplaneta americana, assembly GCA_025594305.2. Lineage (NCBI taxonomy): Eukaryota > Metazoa > Arthropoda > Insecta > Blattodea > Blattidae > Periplaneta > Periplaneta americana. The sequence continues at coordinate 68,840,338 of JAJSOF020000007.1, forward strand.
CACTTGCTACTATGGCAAGACGACAAATCTCGAATAGTCACACTATGTCAGGAAGGACTGTGGTCGAGGGAAGTTGCTAGACGTGTACATATGAATCAAAGCGATGTTGTACGAACTTAGAATCGTTACAGAAATGCAGGTAGACCTACTGTAGAGAAATTGTCTCGCTCGGGTCTTCCACGGGCTACAACTGCAGCCTATGATCTCCCCACAGGGAATCGTCTATCTAACCAAACTGTACGAAACAGATTGCATGATGCTGATATTCATTCGAGACGACTACGGAGAGCACCGTTTCGTACACATAGACATCATGGAGCGCGTTACAGATTTGCAATAGGAATGGACTGTTGAGAACTGGCGCAAAGTTCTGTTCACTGATGAAATGCGCAAGCTTCTTCTGCCTGATGATCGTCGGTAACGTGGTTGGAGCGAATCAGAAAATGCTGCACGTCTGAGATACGTTGCACAACGATTACAACAAGGTTGGGGCTCAGTCATGATTTGGGGTGGCATTACATGAGGTCACCGCAAGCCTCAATCTTCTACAACACAAGAAAGACATTCTCCATTCTGTAATGTTACCGTATCGTAAACATTATTTTCTGAGAACACTTTCTCTTCATGGACGATAATTGCCGCGTTCATCATGCAGGCATTGTCAATCATAAACTTCGTGATACATGTATAGTCCGACTGGCATGGCTAGCTTCTTACCCAGGCATGAACCCTATTGAACATGTCTGAAATCGTTTAAAACAAGCTGTTTTTAGACGTCCTGACCGGCGAGATTTATATAGTTGGTTGGTTATTTTACGACGCTTTACCAACATCTAAGGTTATTTAGCGTCTGAATGAGATGAAGGTGATAATGCCGGTGAAATGAGTCCGGGGTCCAGCACCGAAAGTTACCCAGCATTTGCTCATATTGGGTTGAGGGAAAACCCCGGAAAAAAACCTCAATCAGGTAACTTGCCCCGACCGGGAATCGAACCCGGGCCACCTGGTTTCGCGGCTAGACGCGCTAACCTTTACTCCACAGGTGTGGACGAGATTTATGTAGAATTGCCATTGAAGAATAGGACAATTTGGACCAACAGTGACTTAATGAACTGATGGATGGTATGCCAAGAAGGATCCAAGCATGTCTTAATGCAATGGGACGAACTACTGAGTATTAAACTCATTGGACTGACTTGTTCAAGTTTACGGTGAGAGAATAAATTTCTTTTTTTTGTTTACATTATGATCTGTGTCCTATTTAATGAGCAATATGTATTGCAGATATGTTCCATTTTCACATAACACTTGCAATTTTGTGACAAGTGCATTGTACGTTTCAGTTCATAAGTGATGCATTTTTTTATTTGTGTATGTATATATATACCATAGTTAATGAATTCATTATATTTTTTATAATATTATAATTGATTTGTAATTTTGTATAGTCTGTGACCAGTAACCCTTATCGAAAACCAATCTCCTTGCTCATTCCAGAAATTTAAATCAATTTTAATTTTATTCAGCAAAAATATAACTTGTCAAAAGAGTATTTGAACCCCCTCCTTTTCGCCTGACGCTCAGATGCACCAGCCGACTGAGCTAGTGAAACGAGATGAAAAGCCTTTCCTTCTGTGATGCGTAACAATCTGCTTACGAAGGTCACAATTTTGATGTTACTGTATGATTTTTGTACATTAATCTATTGTTTACGAAATATTGACAATATTTTTCTTGCAGTTTTCAAGGAAGTTTCGGAACTAGGACCAACAACAAACCACATAGAATCTGAATACTCAATACTTGTGTATCAGTGCTCTCGGTCTCTGATCATGCGCAGTTTCTTGTATCTGGGACTTAGAATATTCCATCGTATCATTCTTTCTTTTGGGGACTGTACAAATAGGAATTAAAATTTGGAGCGAGTCTTGAATACAATTTTTACATGACTGTCCACAAGTAGCATATATACAGGCGCTCTTGCTTACTGCACATGAGTAGTGTGCTGTAAGCGAAACTTATACAATAAGGGAACTTCAAATTTATATCCGTATCTCTACATAAAACTGGAACTTAAATTGAATTTTGTTTAAAAACTAAATAATACAAATTCCATTTTTTGTGTTGTGGTCAATAGGCTTGGGAACATGGTAATCGTGTAAAATATTTTCAATACGTACTCTATTGGCATCCAAGAACAGATGCAACCGATTTATTAAATTTTCCGCAAGCTGAATACAGTTTCTTTTGTGGTGCGGATCATTGCTGTGGAAATTGTTATTTAAGTTCTTTAGTTCTGTGTGCCTTATCCCTGTATATGGTATTCTTCAGGTGTAATTACAGGGATAGGGATCGAAACAGAATTTCTGTTGAGAGGAGTTAGACCACTGTTGCACTGACCCCTTCAATTTTAAAATGTTCCTGAATTTATTAAAGCATCTACATGATTTAACAATGTTATATATTGCTTCAATTTTCACCCAATGATAATAATTTTTGTCCATGTTCAAAAATAAAGTTAAATAACATACGTATCTCTTATTTGGAACCTCTTTTCAAAACATCATTATTTCCCAGTTTTACTTCTTTTTATAATTTAAAATAATAATAAAAACTGACTAAAATTTGTATTGTTAATTCTAAAAATAGACGAAATACTGTATGTATTCCACTCATTCAAATTAAAAATGCCTATTCCCATCCCCATTTATAAGCAGTTAAAAAAAAGTCTCTCTTATTTGGGTATTTTACTTTACTGTTTGCTGATGCTACACACCATACTGATTTTTGGGGACTGAAATGGCACGTCCATTGCAATATGAGGATGTTCACTAGCCACAACAATCTTATTCTGTTTGTTGGTGTTCCTATTCAAATGCAAAATAAGTCTCACCACATTTTCTGCAATTTTTTAAAATTGGTTTCGACTGTCATCTTAAAGCTACTGCGGAAATAAATTTTCCCAGCTTTATCGTCTGCATGAAGTACAGCAGCATTCTTTCTAGTCAAACTGTAAGTTTCGATCTTAGAGAAGTTAAGTTGTTAAGCTACTTGTTTTAACGACACTTGGGGATTGTGTCAAAATTGGAGTAACACGCTTTAATGTTGCCGGATTTTTAACTACCTCACCGACCATACAGTTGTTATCCAGTACGCTGTATGTATTTTCGAACTTTTCACTGGCGTATGCGTATTGTAAGAGCTCTAGATGATTCTCTGTATTCGAATTTATGAATTCACGAAGCGCTGTGATGACACTGTTAAAATCGTACCACAATATACTCTCCCTCCTACGCCATACTGTTACATTGTTACACCATTATTACCGATACCGTTTTCACAAGTTCACTCTCATATACGCGCGCACACACACGCAAACACATATAAGTTAGAGTCTGATTTATTATGTAGTCTTCAAGTAAAATTCAATGAAAAAATGAAGCGACTTTTTTTAAAAGTCTGTGTATAAATATCGACATATTCGTAGTTTTTTACTATACAAGTGTTAGAAGTGACATTTTATTTTGCTAGTAGGAATGCATGCGGTAGGCCTAAGAGGCTACAGTCGAGTGGAGTAACTCTACAAAAAAAAACAAAATTATTTCTAACATGAGTTAGAAAAATGAGTTTCTTTTCGAAAATGAACCAAGACTGCCAATGCATAGCTTAAAACATATAGAATGTACATAGAGAGTTATATGGCATTAACACTGATAGTAATTGTCCAGTAATGATCGGAAAATCACAGTTAAGATTCGAGCGCTAAGCATTTCAAACTTTCAATTGCTTCTCCTGCAAAGTGTATTCCAAATGACATCCATCATTCTTGCAGTGGACTCTTCAATTCACCCTATTTCTCCCTTGCTATATTCGACCGTATTATAATAGCGAAACTTTATTGCATTAGAAGTAAGCGGTGGTATAGCTCAAAGTAAAACATTTGACTGCAGATCCAGGGGTCCCCGATTCAAACCAGAGTACCTCCAAATTTTTTATAATTACAATTATTATTAATTGCTTCACACAGTTATACAAAATAGTTGTTGAAGCAGTTTCTTTAATTTGTGTATGTTCCTTAACAAGAATCAAATATTTTAAAGTAGGCCTACCAGTCGTTGAACCGCTTTACTGACAAGTTGCGATTGCTGGCTTGTGACATCTGGTGGGGAACAATGGGCAATCGTCGCAAACAGTTTAAAATCAATGTTAAAAATACTTTTCGCACAAACGTTAATGTAGACCTACAGTTCGAATGTTACCTTATGAATAGTTTTTTCCTAACATGGTTTCCTAGTGCTAAAATATTTACTTTCTGAAATTGCCGTGTAAAGTAATTATATACATACGAGTGTGTGTATATATGTTTATATACAGAGTGAACAGTAAGTAATGCCATTAATTTCGGTGGATAATTCTTTCAGTAAAGACCAACAAAGAAGTCAAATACCATTTTGCTATATTTTGAATAGTTTTCCAGAAAAACATACATTTTAAAAAACGTAAATTATGACATAGTGCAACGCTGTAGCCAGTAGCGAAATTTCCATTGTTCTATATTACCTTTGAATTTGAAACATACTGTGATTAATTTACACATAGAAGAATACCAAACCGTAAAAAACGAAAATAGCAAAATTTCATCCTTGTGTTGTCAGGAATATGTTGCTCTGAACAACCCCTTCACATGACTTGCTCTGAATAAGTAAGTGCAAGGTCATTGCCGTGAACAGAGAAGGACATAAACTGTGAAGGGAGCGAAAATGATTCAATATTTGTGTTGCGGTTCGTAAGATGCTATAGTTTTAATTTCTTCTCATCACAGATATTTAATACCTAAACAGAAAATCGAAATCGAAGCAAATATCTGCTCAAAATACGAGTGAAAAGTTTCGACTCTTAGCATGCGTAGTGTGGCATTCTTGGACTTAGAAAAATCTCGAATCGCTCAACTATTGTTCAGCGAACACAGACAATAAGATACGCTTATCTCAAAATAAATTTAAAAGATTAATAAATATTTCTACACTTCCATATCAATTGAATGTTCTAGAGAACGGAAACAATAATAATGCTTGTTTCACGTTATAAAAACAAAATTTAAGGCATTTAAAACTCTACAGGCAAAAATAAAAATACGTCATGCAATTTTACGTTAAACGAATAAAATTAAAAAATATGTATTTTTAAACTCTTTCCATCTTATTTTATGTTATACAAATCAATTTAATAATTTAAAGCAGCTCCGTTTGTTGTACTGCAAGAATTTTCTTCAGACAATTAGAAATAGTTCCCTCCCACTTTCATTTTCAAAGTTCTAACCTTAATACTAGAAATCAAATTTCCCGAGACGTCTTTAAAATCAATCGTGTGTGTTATGTTTTTATTTCTCGTTTTTACACCCGTCGTCTCGAGCACACCAGCTGTTCAATGTACCTGGCCTACGATCCGCATACCTGCGTCTCTCAGCAGCAAATAACCTTTACAGAGTTGTCACATCATTATTACGTTTACAAATTTGTTTGCACACTGAAAACTTATATTTGTTCGGATCAAATTTCTGCATATTTAAAGGACAAAACTGAAATTCTTTCAATGAGTTATTATCATCATACACTGTTCTCTTAAATTTACTGAACATTTTGGGAATTAATTCCTCACCTTCCCTTCTTTGCTCCTCGTCTTTCCCTTTTTCTGGTCGTTTTTTCTTTTTCTGCTCGTCTTCCATTTGTTCTCCTCATTTTCCCATTGTTTCCTCATCTTTCTTTATTCTCCTATCTTTTCCTTTTGTTTTCCAAATATTCTCTTTGTATTCCTCTTGTCTTTGTATTCCCCTTGTTATCTTCTTATTCCCCTTCTCTCTGTATTCACCTTCTTTTATTCGTATTCCCTTTACTTTTATTATTATTATTATTATTATTATTATTATTATTATTATTATTATTATTTATTATTATTATTATTATTACAACTTACAAATGGCTTTTAAGGAACCCGCAGGTTCATTGCCGCCCTCACATAAGCCCGCCATCGGTCCCTATCCTGTGCAAGATTAAGCCAGTCTCTATCATCATATCCCACCTCCCTCAAATCCATTTTAATATTATCCTCCCATCTACGTCTCGGCCTCCCTAAAGGTCTTTTGCCCTCCGGTCTCCCAACTAACACTCTATATGCATTTCTGGATTCGCCCATACGTGCTACATGCCCTGCCCATCTCAAACGTCTGGATTTCAAGTTCCTAATTATGTCAGGTGAGAATACAATGCGTGCAGTTCTGTGTTGTGTAACTTTCTCCATTCTCCTGTAACTTCACCCCGCTTAGCCCCAAGTATTTTCCTAAGCACCTTATTCTCAAACACCCTTAACCTATGTTCCTCTCTCAGAGTGAGAGTCCAAGTTTCACAGCCATATAGAAGAACCGGTAATATAACTGTTTTATAAATTCTAACTTTCAGATTTTTGGACAGCAGACTGGATGATAAGAGCTTCTCAGCCGAATAATAACACGCATTTCCCATATTTATTCTGCGTTTAATTTCCTCCCGAGTGTCATTTATATTTGTTACTGTTGCTCCAAGATATTTGAATTTTTCCACCTCTTCGAAGGATAAATCTCCAATATTTATATTTCCATTTCGTACAATATTCCCGTCACGAGACATAAACATATACTTTGTCTTTTCGGGATTTACTTCCAAACTGATCGCTTTACTTGCTTCAAGTAAAATTTCCGTGTTTTCCCTAACCGTTTGTGTATTTTCTCCTAACATATTCACGTCATCTGCATAGACAAGAAGCTGATGTAGCCCGTTCAATTCCAAACCCTGCCTGTTATCCTGAACCTTCCTAATGGCATATTCTAAAGCGAAGTTAAAAAGTAAAAGTGATAGTGCATCTCCCTGCTTTAGCCCGCAGTGAATTGGAAAAGGATCAGATAGAAACTGACCTATACGGACTCTGATGTATGTTTCACTGAGACACATTTTAATTAATTGAACTAGTTTCTTGGGAATACCAAATTCAATAAGAATATCATATAATACTTCCCTCTTAACCGAGTCATATGCCTTTTTGAAATCTATGAATAACTGATGTACTGTACCCTTATACTCCCATTTTTTCTCCATTTTCTGCCGAATACAAACAATATGATCAACAGTCGATCTATTACGCCGAAAACCGCACTGATGATCCCCAATAATTTCATCTACGTACGGAGTTAATCTCCTCAAAAGAATATTGGACAAAATTTTGTACGACGTCAACAAAAGTGATATTCCTCGAAAGTTACCACAGTTGGTTTTGTCCTCTTTTTAAAAATAGGTACAATTATGGACTCCTTCCATTGTTCTGGTACAATTTCCTTTTCCCAAATAGCAAGTACAAGTTTATAAATTTCGCTATATAATGCACTTCCACCCTCTTGTATTAATTCTGCTGGAATTTGATCGATACCTGGAGACTTGTACTTTTTCAGATTTTCTATCGCAATTTCGACTTCTGAAAGCGTGGGTTTGGGTATAAATGGCTCAGCAGTTTGTATTTCAATATCATCCCGATCATTTCTATTTGGCCTATGTATTATTATTATTATTATTATTATTATTATTATTATTATTATTATTACTCTTGTGTTTTGCTTGTGCTCTTTGAATTCCCTGGTACTACTCCTCTTCTATTTTTCTTCTTGTCGCTTTTTCCTCCTCTTACTTCAGTTGTCCCAGTAGTACCCCTAATCTCCCTATATATATATATCCCTTTTCTCCCATAATTCCACTTATTCTCTTTGTCATACCGTTCCTCTCCTTGTCGTCCAGTTCTTCTGATTTTCGTCCAATTCTCCTTGACTTCCCTTTATAATCCTTGTCGTCCCGTTTTTATACTTCTCGTCCCCTTGTTTTCCTTCTTTTCCCACTGTCATTCTTCTCGTTCCCTTGTTCTCCTTGTCTTACCCATGTCCTTTTCTTCTCCTTGTTCTCATATTCTTCCCATTGTTCTTCAGCTCCTTCTCTTTTTCTCCATTTCTTCCCCTTGTTCTCATTTTCTTACCTTTGTTCTCCTTTTCTCCCCATTGATCTCCTTGCCTTCCCTCAGTATTCTTGTTTTTTCCTTGTCTTCACATTCTTCTCCTTGTATTTTTCTTATTCTCTTTAGCTTCCTCTTGTTCTTATATTTTCTTTGTTCTCCTTGCATTGCCTTTATTCGCCTTGCATTCCCCTTGTTCTACTTATCTTCCCCTTGTTCTCCATTCCCCTTGTTTTATTTCTTTTCCTCTTATTATCCTTGACTTCCACTAGTTCTCGTCTTTCCTTAGTTCTCATTCCTCCCTAGTTCTCGTTTTCCTCTTGTTTTCCTCGTGTTCCACTTGTTCTCGTCTTCCCCTTGTCCTCATTGTCTTCCCCTTGCTCTCATTATCTTCCCATTGTTCTCTTTTCCTTTTCCTTGTCCTGTTTCTCTTCCGCTTTATCTCCTTCTCTTTCCCTTTAGCTCCTTTCCTCCCCCTTTACCTCATTGTTTTCCCCTTTATCTCCTTATCTTCCCCCTGTTCTCCAGTCTTCCTCATTTTATCCTTGTTTTCTACCTTTTTTTTTTGTTTCTCTGCGTATCCCTGTCTTCATCTTTTCCTTTTGTTCCCTTTTTACTCTTGTCTTCCCCTATTATTTTTCTCCTCGTTGTCCTTATATCCCCTCGTTCTCCTTGTAATCCTTCTATTTGTTTCTTCTTATCGGTTCTCCTTGTATTCTCCTCGTTTTCTCCTTCTGTGTAAGGAGCAACATATTAAAACTATGCACTTCTTGACAGGTGATCTTACCTATGTGTTGTTCTGTGTAAAATGTGTGTTGAGCATAGTAATTTTAAGTAGAACCCGTCGACAGGTGTTCACACCTACAAGTAGTTGTACGTAAATATAGACATTGGATTAAAGCTATGTACCTCTCAATTTATTTTCCGAAGTTATCCCCAACTGTAAAGCCAGTGTGAGGTAATCTTTCTTTGGCGTATTCTGGATACCAATATTTTATTTATTTTATTTTATTTTTATTCACTTTATTTTATTTTAAATCCACCACCAGAGAAGCAAGCTTCCAATTATAGTTGGCTTACAATGATATATATATACATAATAACAAAAAACAAAGCAAAAACAAACGAAAGAAAGAAAGATGCATAATAGATGCTAAAATATAATATTGCAGTTAATATAGTGCCAAATGTCAATATAATAATGTAAAATTATTTCAAAACTAGAGTAAAGAACATTATAATACATTTATTCATAATTTAAATATGTAAGGAAATACAATTCTTTTTAATATTGTATGATATTTTTAACTGCTAAACGAAAATCTAATTGAGAATCACAGTTTAAAGTCAGAGAGTTGTAAGTATTACACATAACAAACAATGGAGAGTTTTTGAGACGTAATTCTGTTCTTTTTACATTGAACGGAAGGAATTTAAGAAAACCACAGTTATTCAATATGCCGTTAACAGTCTTATAGAGTAAAATTTGGTATTTATTAATCGTCTAGATTTTAAAGTTTTGTAATTAAATTTAAAAAGTAACTGATTATATGAAATTTGCTTTTCATAAGACGACACGTGATGTTTTTTTTTAATATAAATAACGTAAAAATCTTTTCTGTATCCTTTCTATTTGCATATGATGGGACTGGAACTGAGGTGACCATATTATAGACGCATGCCCTAGCTTACTCCTAACTAGAGTTTTATATAGGGTATCAATAGTATTTATATTGTTTTAATTCTATCGTATTTCTGATTATAAATCCTAATTTTCTAAATGCACCAATTACCGCGTGATTTAAATGCATTTCAAAACATTATTATATGTAAAATAAATACCCAAACCGATAAATGATTCTACTCTAAGTAATTTCACACCATTAATTTCATACGCATTTTGAGCAATTGTCTTATTTTTAGATTACGTCATAAAGCAAAATTTATTAGGATTTAACAGAAGAAAATTGACAATATTCCATCTATATACTCTGTCCAAATCATGCTGTAGATCAAAAGCGTCTCGTTGTTTGTCAACGACTTTATACAATGTAACATCATCAGCATAGAGTAAACATTTAGAGTGCAAAACTTGCTTAGGCAGGTCATTGATATAAAGTATAAAGAACAAGGGACCAAGATTGGATCTTTGGTGTATACCTGAAGTTACTGTGAATGGTTTTGATTTTACTTGATTGAATGAAACATACTGCTGCCTGCATGTAAGGTATGATGTTATTAGCTGTAAGTATGAAAACGATAATCCAAAGTTTGAAAGTTTATTAATTAAAATTTTATGGTCAATTTATCAAACGTTTTGGAAAAGTCAAGGTATATCACGTCTAAATTTCTAAGATTATGTAATGTATTAAATGCCTTTTGTGTAAAATTAATTAGATTTTTATGATAGACCTATGGGTGTAAAATCCATGCTGATTTATATAAATTGCATTATATATATGGTGTATATAGACTTTGCTCAAATACCTTGGATGGGGCACAAACTATTGCAATGTGTCTATAATTTTCAATTTTACTATTATCACCAGATTTAAACACAGGCCAAACCTATGTTAATTTCCAAATTTTTAGAAAAGTGTTGTTTTTACAATTAATTTATACAACAAACATAAAGGATACATAAGTTCTTCGAAACAAACTTTCAATGCATAAGATATTCTTGTCTAGTTATAGGCTCAGTTGTTAACGGATAATTAATATAATCCGGTATTACCGTATTTTCTTTTAGAGGGTTGTGTGATATGTTTGTAGAGTAAACCGAACTAAAGTGATCAGCAAACGCTTCCGAAATGGAATCATTACTACCAAAAATGAAATCTTGCCTACTCATTAACTTTGCTGTGATATTTCTGCTAGTTCTCCTATTTTTTATATAAATCCAAAATACTTTCGAGTCGTTTTTTAAAGTATTATCTATCTCGATAACAGAATATCGCCAAAATACTATCTTACTCTCACAAAATTTCACCAACTATAGATAATACACGGTTAATTCAGCGCCGTTAAATCGTAGAATAGCCTATCGGTATGTACAGAATTAAATTTGGTTTTCTTCATCATCTGTTTCATGATCCTCTGCAACGTCTAGTTCTGTGACATTGCACTAGCACATAGAAGTAAGAATGAAATTTATATTCGGAAAAAACGACCATTTGAAAGTGGAAACGTCTTGTCACCGTTGAATGACGTTGAACGATGTTTCATTTATGAGAGTGCATACAATAATTCTGTGCCATTCTTCAGTTATGAGAAAGCGGTGAACCTGTTCAAGACGAAGATTTCACAACGAAAACAATATGAAATCAGAGTACATCTTGGTCTAACAGCACTTTTTTACGAAAGTACGTGGTGATCTGCTGTGAGAGATAAAGACAGTTTTCTTTGTGGTTCTTTGTATTATTTTTTAATGTCACTGAATTCCGCTTTCGTAACTTAGTCACGAGTAAGCACACAACTCTCTTTTCATCATTTCTAAATTGCCTACACAGTTACTTAGCCTATTTTAGAACTATCGTGAGTATTTCTTAAAATTAAGTTTGCAGACAGTAATGGACGTTATGTAATTGCAATCATCCCATATCGTGCTAACAAAGTGTGCCGCAACGCTTATATTGAATTACCGTTAGACGTTCTCCGAGTCATTTTTGAGGTATTGCTATGTCCTATGTTCCTTTTTTGGAGAGTTCCAGCCCGTGTGCATGAGTTTATTCTCAAGAGCAATGATACCGGAATTCCCAGATACATTTCCTACATATTTTTCATTCTTCTTCCTGGGGAAACACGCCTCTCATGCTGAGTTTCATAAAATATTAATTATTTTATATCTCTCCAGCATCTTGGAGACAATCTTCTGTGTATGGTTTGTTGGTTACTAGACTCATGGAATTTTTTCCATAAGGATCCTAAGGATTAGATCACCTATGGTAGAGTAAGCGCTACTATGGTAGTTTCCCAGTTTTACAGTACCATTGATGAGATTGTGATTTGTAGTGAAATTCTGATAGGAAAACTTTGGAGTCCCCGAGATAATACAGCATTTCCGTATATTACAGTTGTTTTAAAATTACTTCTAAATCACTGGGTATAACCTGTGTTTTAAAGAGTGGTAAAACGTTATCAAAGAACTCGTATTACGGTGGAAGATGCTGCTTATTTCAGAGATGAAACATCACTAGGATATTATTCGATTAAGGAATGCATGCGGATTCGAAGAATCATACTTAATAGGACTTGCGTATGGTAAAGTCATTACGAATTTGCTGATACATAAGCTTCGATTGCACAATGAATTTGATGTAAATTTTAGTGTTCTAGTGTTTAATTTAGGAATATTTTGATATGTAAAATATAATTTTAGATATGGATTTATCTTACTCACAATTACACATTATGTGAAAATAATAATAATAATAATAATAATAATAATAATAATAATAATAATAATAATAATAACAATAATTCCGCAGTTTGCTGTGCATCGTCAAGTAGACGCATTGTTTGAAATTTTGATATCTGACGTCTTCCAATTCTGTATCTCTGTTTGAAGTTGTGCAACCATCCATTGCTTCCCTTGAAATCACTGCGATCTATGACTCGCGCAGTTTGACGTCCATAACGTAGAACACCATTATCATATACATCCTGTAAATTATATCGAGCATTCTTGAAATGTGCAAACACCAGTTTTTGTAACTAGTGTGCCTTGTTCTCCCTTGAATATCCACAGTTTTTCTTACGTACTATACGGTAATATTGCTGCGGACTGATTCGAAATCTCTTCAAAATTGTTTTTTTTTACTATGTTGTATATGATCAACCATGCACCCACAACTTGGACAACGATTGTCCTTTACTACGTTTCACTGGAGATGGGATTTGTAGCTCCCTGTCCGACATGGATGACGAACTACATGGCTGGAACTGTTTCAATATCACTTTCACTTAAACACGTATCGTCATCATTGTACTCCTCATGTACAGTTTCCCTGGAAAAGAATGAGACGATTGAATATTCCTAAGTTTCAGATGTAATACACTGCGCATGATCGGAGACCAGAGCACTGATACACAAGGTAACGAATATTGAGTTACTTAAATTCAGGCTATTTGGTTTGTTACTAGCAGCGTTCCGAAATTCAATTAAAAAACTGCAAAACATATGATAATATTACGTAAATAAAAGATAAATATATTCATAAATCGTGTAGTTAAATCGACAATAGACATTCATCACTAGATTGACACTCCGCACAGAAAGAAAACCTTTCGTGTCGTTTCAATAGCTCAGACGCTAAGACTTCTGCATGTTGTGTAGAAGAGTGCGAGTTCGATTATTAGTCTACACCAACGATTTTTTTGTCTAAATAACGTTGAAATAGCTAAGTAACGTTGAAATAGAGTTTTACAAAGTCCTGAGATTAAGTGTTTATGATCGAAAATAATACAAAATTACAAATTATAATATTATAAACGTTAATGTAATGAATGCATTTATATAGAAACATATACAATGTAAATGCATATATATTAATAACTAACAATTAAAATGAAATTAAAAATATTCCTAAACCACACAGACCAACTTTTACAAAGGTTTAGAGTCCTTAGGTTATGTCATTTGTTGAGTAATTATTATAATATTTTATTAGTAGCTTTCCCATATGTGTAATAAATGCACTCGCTCAAAACAATTTTTGTTAAAAGTGTGGCTTTAGACTATTTCATTCTCACCTCTTCAGTTGATTTTAACTATTTTATCTACGTGTTTGCAATAGTGTTTAATTTAATGTGCATTCAATTTTATTCATGTTACGATTGAATGAAAATGCACTGTTGCAGTTATTAACTGATTACATATATTAATACAACTTATTAAATACATCTGCTAAGTAACCAATTGCAGTATCTTTTGCAAAATCTTGAATGTTTAAGTTGTCAAAAATATTTCTGTAGTATATACTAGAAGACGTTAAAAGAATTTGCAATAGATTTGGGATCCTCTACTTTATAATCAGTGGTTTTAATGAAAAAATATTTTCTTTCTACAAGTTCAACTTTAATAATATTCCGAATAGCTTTAATTGCATTATCTGAATTTTGTACTTCTCTATTCAAATGTATTCTATTTCCCTCTTTCACAATTTTTTATACATTACACTGTGCTTCTTGTAGTATTTAAGAACATGAGGCTCATTACATTGCAACTCATTACATATAGGTTCTTCTTTTTAATACATGAGATTTTTAAGTCCCTGAGTTATCTACATTTTTTTTTTTTTTACTTTTCAATGTTTTCACAACATAGAGTGGAGAACATCCACTCAAGTGATTCTGAAATTAAGTGAAAAATACAATACATTTACTCTTAATATCAGTAATACCAGTATCATATACGTTTTTCCAAGACTCATTTTGTAGACATAAATGTAAATAATCACTAGAAGCAGCATTTCCGACCTTTTTTATTTTTTTAAATTAATATTTTGAAATTGTTCAGTGACAGTGGAAACACTTAGGATTTGTTTATCATGTTAAGACAAGCCATTGATTATAGATTCTGTGGAATGAAAATTCAGTCTAATTCTGTGTACAAAACTTTTATCAATGGCTGAGCTACTTCAGCTTGTATGCTGGTGGGAAAATTACTCTACGACTAAGGTTTTCAGTTTCAAGAAGTGAATTTAATTTACTTTTAAGGAAAAGTTCCGAGAGGTAATCTATGTTTATGTCACTACAGATCACAAATTCCATATGAGATTTCTAAAGTATTTTCTTTACAAATTCAATGTTAGATATAAATATTAATAAATAATGTAAGAAATATGAATGATTGTAGTGATAAGTCTGATTTACATTATAAAAAGCAAGAAGTCATATTCCTCGGCAAGATTCGAAATTTCGATGTTTGGTTTTGTCGTCCAACGCTTAAGTACGGATCTGTTCAATGCTTATATTAATAACCTACAATTTATCTCTAGCAATGTGGTGTCATAACTTGGTTTTTTTTACTTAATGTAAGTAGATTTAATTTGTTTAGATTCCAAACAATTGGACTTCCTGTTATATCCTGTTATTGAAATATTTAAGTCAGATTTGATTTTTTAACTCTTACTGTGCAAGATGCCCCTTACTTCAATAATTCTATATCACGTTAAAAAGTCATTGTCTATACTAATTTATTATCGTCATCCTTCATTTCTCATCGTAATGGCGGGCCGGACATGATATGAGAGAGCGAGTTATGGCTGTAGTTGATGCTGGATTTGGGGCTAGATCTGCTGGCCGTTTGGTCGGTGTTCCTGGAAGTACAGCCGCGAGGTGAGTTCATCGTTACCAAAGTTCAGGGAAGGTCGAAAATCGCCCTAATCCTGGGCGTCCGCGGATTTCTTCATTGGAAGAGGATGGTCTCTTATTCGAGACAGTTCGACAGGACCTCTTTCGGACTGCTAACGAAATAAGAGCAGCATGTAACTTTCCCGGTTCTTCACAGACTGTAATCAGCAGGTTGAGGAACCGCGGTATTAGGAGCCGGAGGGCTGCGCAAATGGAAATATTGGGGGAAGCACAAGCCTTCGCTACCAATCGAGTGGATTTCGATTGGAGAAATGTACCTTTCTCCGACGAAACAACCATCTCGAGTGATTACGAAGGTCCTGTCCGTGTCTATGGTAAGGATGGTCTCCGACATGATCAGCGCTATGTGCACCGACGTGAAAGATCGGGGCGCTTTAGCATATCGTGTTGGTGTGGATATCTTGCGATGGATCTGGTGTTATAAAACGCATCGATGGCCGGTATAATGCGGGAATTTACGAACACATTCTGGAAAATATATTCCTTCCTTCCGTCAGAGAACGTTATCCCGAAAGAACATTGCTGTTCTAGCAGGTAACCATTCCGTACAATATGCCGCAAGCATTCAGAGATGGTTTCAAAGGAGATCCGAGATCGAAATGATTAATTGGCCTCCGAAGTCACCTGATTTGAATGTCATCGAAAATTAATGGGCGGAATTGAAAAAGAGAAGGATAACCACCAATGCCCACCGACGCCCTAGAAATCGAGACGAATTGTGGAATCAAGTTCTTGACACAGTTGATCTCGCCGGGGATAAGAACTTATTCCACAACCTCGTGACATCCATGCCGGATTGACTTAGAGCTGTAATAGAAGATGATGGCATGTGGACAAGATTTTAAGTTAACAGGTCTCTTTTTGTTTCTTATGATTTTTGTTTGAGGAAGAATACTTTTAACTTCCAAGTAAGATTTATTTTTTTGACGAGGTTCAGCCCACTTGTAAGGCCCAGAAATTTGGCATAAATTATTCCATATTTTTCGACAAATTACACAGTCGAGGAACTCTGAACAAATTAATTACACCTCAATGAAAAAAATTTTACCTGGGATCGAACACGAGACATTTTGTTTATACAGTGGAACCGACACGCTACTATATGAGCTACCGAGACAAGACAGTGACAGCAGCAGTCCAGAATGTAGTTCCCATAGCAGGCATTTACCATTCGGTACAGAGAAGCAATGATATTTTGTGACTCGAGCTATGTACTGAAATCGTGGCCTCAAATGGCTATCTTCTTCGTGATCCTTATTCTGGTCCTTGTCCCTGTTGTGGTCCTTGTAACAGTTCTTGTTATATTTGTCATGGTGCTTATTGCTACGTCGATATCGAGTGAACCGCGCTGTAGAACTTCAACTTCCGACGACCAAGAGTCGTCTCATTCCTTTTAAGGTTAACTGTACGTTGTCAGGGATGCTGCGGAATCGGCCAGAAAATTTGTAGATGAGATAAACAAACTTATCCCAACGTTCAGTAAAGAATTTGTTTTCAACTCCGGCCAATCGGAATTTGAAGGGGAAATGCATATAAAAGGAACCCTGGAAATTAGTGGTACCAAGAGAGTTGTATCAAGATCAACGAACATAAATTTCCTATCGCATTCGTATGCAATTGTACCGACTGTTAATCTGAATGGTAAATTGACTGGGAAGTTATTTATTGTGCTGCGAGAAGTTGGAGGTGCTCTGCTTCCTACGATTCTTTCTCGTGTCAGTGATCTTGCAAGGGCAGTAGGGAATATTTAACGTCACAGGAAGCAAGAGTGGGAAAATGGGCTTAGCAGAACTACAACTGTGGTATGAGCACTACTTTTGGTCAATAGCTGGTGAAAATAACTTTCTTTTGCTTGATTTCTTGTCTGCGTATAAAAATCACACTCCTTTAGAGCAAACTATCCCTCCTGAAAAGTGTGTGATATTGCAATTCATACCACCTGGAACCACTAGAGAAATTCAACTTCTGGATGTTTGTTTTTTCCGCGCCTATAAAACATATCGCACCATTTGCAGCTACGCCTTAAAGGGTAGCCAGTTTCATGATAAACTCCACCACAGACTGTTTCGCATTCGGTTGCATGTCCTCACATTCCATCAGTTCTCGTCACCATGTTATACCAGTATGATTCTAAATGCATTCTTTAAGGGTGAATATCCAGCAGAATGTCCTTAACGGTTTATAACTCCTAAGAATTTCGCCTTCGATGTTAATGGTGCGAACTTTTGTGATCTCTGTGTCGTGTCATTTTTCATTCGGTGTTCATGGTGCAAATTAATGGTTTGTTTTGAACATTTCTTGAATGTCGACGATGTTCATTTTGTGAAGTGTAATACATACATCCCATAGAGAGTTGATCTCTGCACCTCTCGAACACTTAATTTCTGTCACCCTCCTAATGCATATGGTGGGCCATTAGTAGCTAATATTTTTCCTTTAGTAATTGTTAACACAATACTTTCAAATGAACCTTACAAGAGATTCCACTTGCGACATCGCACTCAAGGGATTCCTTGTTAAGAGTTTCCTCATGTGCATTAGCTTCTTTATTTCACTACGGTATAACATAGAAGACATTGCGCCGGCCTAAAGGCATCAGTTTATTTCATAGAAATGAATTAATTCGCAAAAACTTTTCTCGGCCTGGATTCCATGTTCGTTTTTTTTTTTTTGTGGTTCTTGGCGCCATAATATTTTCGAATCACATTGGTCAATTCCTTCAAAGAATAATTATTGCAAAGTCTTTGATAAATATTATATTAGAACATGTTCGTATTTACATTCAGAACAATCAAAGACTTTTAAAGTGTTGTAAGTAATTTGACAATAGAACATGTAAATGATTGGCAAGTCTTGAAAAGACATGTGATGCGTCGAATTTTACGAAAATTTGATCGTGTATAAGCATCTTTAGAAGTAGTTTTCTTTACAAGATGTCTTAGCCTTTCATTCCGTGGAATGTTTGCCATGAGGTCCCGAAGGAGTAGACGTGTGGTAGATTATACGCATAAAATGTTGCAGTTTCCAAATCCTACCATATCGTTGATATGAATCTAGTGATTTGTTGTGAGGTTCTGACAGGAAAATTGGCAGTCCCCAGAGGAAATATTTCCATACAATACAATAATTGTTTGAAGGGCTTCTTGAAAAAAAAACAGCCACAGTAAAAAACGTAACTTTTGAGGAGAAACAAAAAACTATCTGACATGGGTGTTGTTGACACTTCAATTATGAAATTCATCATGCAATTTCTTAAGGTATTGTAGAAACTTGGGAAAACTGAAGTACATTTTATAACTTAAATTGACTCATAGAAATACATGTGTAAATGCAGGTAACTTGGATTTGTTTTAAGAAAAAAATACTCGGAGTGTTCTTCTCCTTCAATCTTTTTCTTTATTATACCCTGTTTCTTCTCCTTTCTTTGCTTACGTTTCTTCCACGAGGTTACTTCTTCACAAAAAAGACTCCATAACTAATACAATAATTCACGTGCCAAAATATGTTTCTCTGAAATGACTTTTGCAGCGTACCTAAGAAGCAGTACTGTCAATTTACTACAATTAAAAATTGTATGGATAAATGTTTCAAGATGATATTAATGGAATATTTGTAAATGCTAGCATCATCCTGGCTGGACATTGTTTTCAGAAAAGAAAAAAAGTTTTGGACTATGTTCGTTTTATGAAAGTCACTGAAAATTTCCACTCCTATAACATAGCCCCATGGTGTTTTTTTCCTAACAACAAATTTAGTAGATGGCCGCTACAATACGCTCATCGTATGCTTATTATCTCAAATTTTCATTATTTTGGACTATGATTCTTTTTTCAAAAATCCTTCAATTGTTTCTTTCGATGTTAGTCTTGAATTTCTAGGATTGCACTTCTGTGTTAAAAACTGGAAGACGCCTTTTCAAGTAGCTCATATTACAGTGAAAGTTGCTGAATTTTTAAGATATACAATATTACGAGAATATTTTTCTATGATGGAATGCATGTGAAGTTGAAGAAGTTAACTTAATAGTACTTGTACTTTAATACAAGGAAAATTCATTACTTTGTTGCTAATATTTCAAATTCAAAAGCACAATGAGTTTTATCCGTAATTTTATGTAATTTGTCGTTGTTATAATACATAATTTAGGAAATTTTAAAGTTTAAAACAACTTGTAGATGCAAAGATATTCTTTATACAGTATTATTATGGTACTCTATGTGGACATACATCATATCTGAGACCAAATTAAGTTAAAATATATATATATATATATATATATATATATATATATATATATATATATATATATATGTTGTGTAAACTCATAAATCAAGAGAGCTAAAAACAGACTAACATTATAAAATTAGAGTCCTGCGTTTGGACACCTAGAGTCTCCAAGCAAACTGCAACAGTGTAGATGCGGTATGCAGAGTAAAGTCAATCTCATGACAGGCCAAATCGGCCCAAAGGGTGTCGAGAAGTTAAGATTCCCATCTTCATAAATAATCGGCATTATGTAGAATGTATGGAGTAACCCTATTTACACAGTTCAGATCTGCTGTTCAGTGAACATGAGAAACAAAACAAAGCTAGGCATTTGGAGATCAGTGCTCTAATAGAATTTGGTAGATATCACTTCATTAGGAAAGAAGGAAATGCATTTTATATGAAAGAAAAAAATTTCATTTGAAACACATGATCTTTACAGTCATTCCTTTTAATGCATAGAGACTCGTATGATTTATGTTGTTTTAAGATTTCTACTGAGATTGATGTTTTTCTAATTGTTAATTCCAACTTTTAACTACATCTAAAGTATCTAGACGCGTTTTACTTATTTAAAAAATTAGGATAAACAAATTACAGGGGCAGGTAGCCATGGCGACTGAAGACTGTGACTCCTGAATATTTTTATCGAGTTCGAAAGGTTTGAAGACTTATTTTTCATTTATGTCACTACTACTAAGGCATAATATTAACAAAAACAGTTGTGGGAAGGTATTCCAATGTGCGTTTTAGATTGATAGTGTAATATTTCTTCAGCAACTGAAGACAGTTGTCACTATTTAGCGTCAGTGAAGAGCGCAAAGTGCCTCTAAGTGCCAGTGTTTCTATTGTATAGATATTTAATTCTAATATATGCTAGTAAATGTATCTTTATCTAGCTTGAATGGTTTTCTCATTGTATGTGTGGCTGCTGAAGAAAGGGGTTGGCTTCTGAAAATTTTGGAGTTTTGTCTATCCCTGATACAAATAATCTTTTATTGCATATAGGCCTAAGCTCTCTTTAAATAAATAGCCTACATTGTCATTACTGTTATTAAATCCAAGTGGCATATTACACATTAGTACAATTTCTGTTATTCACTGACATATACAGACAGGCATTCCCTGCGGTGGCTGAGTAGTCAGACGCTCAGCCTGTCACGCAGGCGGTCCGGGTTCGAGTCCCGATCAGACCGGGAATGTTTCATTGAAAAATCCATAGTGACACTTGTGGTGGACAAGGTCGCAGTTAGGGTTCTTCTCGAGGTTCTTTCGTTTCCCCTTGGCATTTACATCATTCCGTCAACATTTCTCCATTTCGTCATCAATCCGTAACATTCTCCGATCGCCGGTTGGCGGCTTACGAAGGAGGCTGTCCTATGAACGAATGAGATGGCTTGTTCGAAACATGGTTTCAAATCGAACCTTGGTGTATTCAACCGGTGTGATTTTGGGGATGCGCCTAACTTGAGGGTTGACACAAAAGATCGTAAGAGGTCGCAATGCTGCGTCATAGTGCCCCCCTTCAAATACAGACAGGCACAGTAATAAACAGATTTAAGCACAGAGTAACGGAGCGTGCGGGGAACTGCTTCCGTTTAGATTGAACTGCTTTGACCCGCAGTGGTCTCCGTACCAAATGAAGCTAGTTTGTGATCGCCATACACCTAACGTGTATCCATAGTGGCCAAACGCAACGCTCTAATTCAATCAATAGTTGCATTATCAACATTAGTCCAAAAAAGTAAACAGGAGAGACGTAAAACAATTTTTCACCTAAATAGTGAATGCGTGCGCGTCTTCAATTGGTGCAATATTAACCTTCTATATTGAGTCACATTATGCATAAAATTCATGATGGTAGTTTTTATTGTTATTTTTCTGCGATTTTTGAAATTTTGTTGACACATATTGTTACTTCAAGTTGGTAAATTTGTAGCAAAAATTGATATAAATGCATGTTATCAATAGCGTGAACAGGCGTCCGCATTTAACCCGAAAGGGTTAGTTTTTATTGTCTTTGTCCGGGTGTCTGAAGTGGACACTGTCCGGACGCCCTTTTATCCCGATTTCAAAGAAATTGCATTTTAATGAGAAATTATTTGTGTGATACTGTTATATTTATAACACGAAACTGCTTTTTAAGGAATAACATGATGTGAATTCGCTTGCTTCAAAGTGTGGTTGCAAAAATGATTAGGCCTTTCTGAGCCTACGCAGTGAACATTGTAATAATTTAGGATTTTTCGTTCGCGCAAGTTGCATATCTTTTAAATAAATCTAGTCTGCAGTGTTGCCTACTGTGGCGGAATTACAATAAGCACAGCCATAATTTGAACAAAGTCTTGCGCTCAGTTACAGTATATTTCGTTTTCATTGTTGACAACAATGCTAAGCTAGAATTGCCAGTGATTTGGAATAAATTTTGACTAACGTTAATCCGGTTCCACCATTTAAAGAGTGCTCCCTTGACGTTATTGTCACTTATCTATGCTTTAATTTTTTCTCGCTTTCTGGTGTTTCATGTTAGTTTAGTGAATTTACAGCATTATTCTAATTCAGTATATAACTGCCATAAAGAATGTGTTAAGTCCAATACAAGGGGTTTGAGGAGATAAAATTTCTAAAAAAAAGTAGTTGTAATAGTGAAAGTGAGATGTTTTGTATATTTTTTAGAATATTATGTTCATTGTTCAAACAAAGGTAAAGGTGACAACAAAACCCAACACTTAGAGACACAGAAACATAAACTGAACACATCTTCCTTTGTTTCTAGTTCGTGCTCTGATTCGTTTTTGAAGCCAACTACTTCAACCCTTGATGATGAATCAGTAGCATCAGAATTGACATTGATGTATCACCCTGTTAAGCATCACCATTCTTTCCGAAGTTTAGATTGCACAGTCACACTAAATAGGGTTTTCACGATTCTAAGATAGCTACATAAATGACTCTAGGAAGGATCAAGACTATAGCAGTTTGTCATAATGTCTTAAGCCCAGGTTCAGTTCTGAACGTAACAACTGAAATTGTTAATAACACATATTATTTCTCGGTGGCAGCTGATGCAAGCAATAAAGGCAACACCATATATTTCTTTATTTTACTTAAGCACTTCAGATTAGAATTTGGGATGAAAACATGCCTTCTAGAATTTTATGAAAACAATGACAAGCTTTCTGAAGTAATAGCTCATGATATATTGAAGAAAATTGAAGACAGTAAGTTGAATGTTGCAAAACTTATTCGTACTTAGCAAACAATGTGTCAGCTAATTATGGCAAACACTGCAGTGTCTTTGAAAATATGAAGGATAAGAAACCAGATCTAGTGAAAGCGAACTCTTTGGCCCATGTTTCGCACAACTGCTCCAGATATGGATATATCAGACTGAATATTGATGTTGAAAACATTATTCTGAAGATGAGCATGTTTTTTTGACATTTTGTATTCTCTTAATCAAGCAAGGCTGTAAAAGTAACAGCTGATAATATAAAACAAAGGAAAGTGTAAAGAGATGGCAGCGCCATAAACTTAGGTACGAGTAACTGCTTCATCTCCCAACTGTTGCATAAACGACATGATTGCAAGACTGATATTGTTTATGCAAAGAACATTAAAATGACTGCGAAAGCTTACCCATTTGAAATACAAGGACTCATGTTATTTATGAATCAAGCAATTCATCTACTGCAGTACATACGAATGCTGTATAGCACTTAACTCAATTTCGATTAGAAATTGAACTCGTCGATTCAATTGTAATATCAATTTAAGTATTTCAAATATACACTGAGGTTGAAAGAAAAATTAAACAATGAAAGTATTTTATTTAGGTTTTTTAATACACACGAACAGAAATCTTAACGTTGTCACAACGAAAGTGAGATATTCAAGAATTCAAACATGCATTCATAAATTCCTTGTTTAATATATGTTTCCACAAATCTTCTATTCGCATATGTGACAAAGAACAGTGGATATATTAACAGTAGATTTGAATATATTCTTACTTGAGGACATCGTCGTCCTCTACTAAATATTGTGGATTCCATGACTTTGTGCAGTCATCATGTAAATATTATTAATGGAGAAAAAATTCCTTCTCTCAGCGGGAATCGAACCCAAGACCCTAAGACCCTTAAACTTCACTTAAGCTTGAAGCGCTGAGTGCTCTTAACCAACTGAGCTATACCAGGATAACTCAAGGCGCCTCGCTGAGGAGTCCTGAATTTGATTTCCAGTGTCGGTACGAATTCTTATCCATTAATAGTGGATTTGATGAATTTAAATACTATTATAGTCACAATCATGCCATGGTATGAAAGAAAAATTCCACAACCTCGAGCGGGATTCGAACCTGCGACTTCCTGTACTCCGGTCAGGCGCTCTACCATTGAGCTACCGAGTTCGTCTCACACCAAAGGAAGTCGCAGGTTCGAATCCCGCTCGAGGTTGTGGAATTTTTCTTTCATACCATGGCATGATTGTGACTATAATAGTATTTAAATTCATTAATATGTCACATCAACGGATGTATATACGTCACCCACATCGTAAGATGAAGATTACATTTGTAAAGTTTCTTCTCACCCATAAGCAGTGCTGACTAGATCAGACGCTATGGACAGTACTCTATAACAGAGTCGCCAGTATGAAAAGATAATTCCAAGGCTTTGGCGTGAGACGAACTCGATAGCTCAATGGTAGAGCGCCTGACCGGAGTACAGAAAGTCGCAGGTTCGAATCCCCCTCGAGGTTGTGGAATTTTTCTTTCATACCATGGCATGATTGTGACTATAATAGTATTTAAATTCATTAATATGTCACATCAATGGACGTATATACGTCACCCACATCGTAAGATCTTATAATGTGGATTTGAAGTTGTTTCGTTTTTTTACCCTCAGTAATTATAGGTTTGGAGAAATTATGAGTTCTAATTAGAGTGATTTTCATAATATAATACACTTTTCCAACATGACTAATCTAGGAAACACTATTATAGTAGTCTAATCTAAAGATTATGTCATTAACTAGCAGTAAAAAAATGAAGCTCCTTACACAATATTTCGTTTTTGAGATTTGTACGCTCATTCATATTAGCCTAGACGAAAATTTCGAAGTTCATATTTGAAGTAATACAACTGTGCAGATTTTAACAGATTATTCCATGCACAGAGTACAACGAAAGATCCTAATACCACATTAGTCCCAAATGGATACTTTTCTGAAAAAATATTTTTCCCTAAATATTAAAACTGTTTTACATGAAAAGTTCTATTCTCACGAATTACCTTGTCACTCGTATTATAGAAATTGCTAAAGGATGATTAATACCTTTCCAGTTTTCAATAAAGTGAACTGTTTTCTTGCGAATTAAATACACTTATCGTTATTTCCTGTCATTAGGAAGGAAGTCTGGCTACCTTGATAAAGTGGCTAGGGAACGGAAAGTTACTACTCGTAGGGGAATCGGCGATGCGCTGTTGCCAAACTACGCAGATTTTCAGTCTAATTTTGTAATTAACTACGCTTTTGATTACAAAACACAAAACAGGCTTTTTATTTGTTTTAATATATTGTTTTGCTTCCTACAATTTGCTCAGTTATGTCACTTTCACCCTGTATTTTTGCACATATTATGAAATAGTGATGTAAATAAAAGTCTATCAACATGAAAGTTACATTTTGATCCTCAAAATAGTGATCCATTATAGGGCTGCAGAATTAGTATCAATTTATGTCTGCAACTTGTATATTCTCAGTTCAAGTGTCAGAAAATTTATAATTGAATCAGTCATTTGAGAAAGGGTCAATTCCATGTTTTCCAAAATTGAGTTCCTAGACCTTAGACCCATCTATTGAGTATGATATGGGCTCAATTCTGCAATGTAGTATTGGAGAATTAAGCTGTCTCGTATATCGTTCATTTTAGAAATGGCTCAAATCCTGGAATAGAGACCTTTCTAAACTGAACTCACCTGACATTTTGTGGTAGCATTCAGGAACTTATTTTATCTGACAGTAATGCATATAATATATAGATATTATGTTCAAGCAATGTAATGCAATGCAAAATGGAGTCAGTTACAGAAGTGTGTATTTCTTCAGGCAAAAAATGATCCTCGACTCAATGCTAGGAAAATGTATGAGATGTTTAAGGAGAAATATCCCGATACTACTGCTAAATACAAGTGCTATCTAAATTATTTTTATGGCAATTTTAACCTGGCTTTAGGCCACAAATTGACATCTGCATAACTTGTGAAGAACTTCTCGTTAAAATTACTTTACATGATCGTGCTAGAAAGGTGGCAGCAACGGAGCTCATGATTCATGAACGTAGAGTCCACAAGTTCTTCACAAGCATGAAACAGAGAAAAGAAAGGTGCCTGGAAAGTAACAGTGTCCTATCACTCTGGTTTGATTTAATGCAAAATTTGGCTCTTCCACGCATCCCTGTGTAAGATATATTTTATCTTAGACAATTTGGGTTAATGTATTAAACATTCACAATATTGCAACTGGCGAGTGTGTCATGTATGTTTATCACGAAGGATTAGCGAAGAAAGGAGGAAATGATGCGTGTTCATTTATTTATGGCTATATTAAAATCACGTGCCGAGAAGTGTTACTGAACTTAATTTGTACTCGGACAGATGTGTTGGACAAAATAAGAACCATGCTATGGTTAGAATGTGTGCTGCATTAGTTGAAACTCAAAAGTTTGACAAGATAACTCATTTCTTCCCTCTTGGATGGCACTCATTTAATGCTTGTAGCAGGGACTTTGGTTTGATTAAAATATCAATTCGTTAGGAAGATAGGATATGTTCCGTTAAAGAATATTTTTCATTTATAGTGGCAGCTGCTAAAAATAATAGGTTTGTAGTGACTTTGGTGTGAAGTGATGATGTCTTGGGAGTTAGTAAATGGTGGTCTAAATTTTACAGAAAACTGCAGTGGCATCTGAAACAAAAACAAATAACGTGATCAAAGAATCATGTTTCAGCCTACTTTGTACAATCAGTTTGAATATTCTTCTGAACACCCTGGACAGGTCATTGCTTTAAGATACATCACTGGTCTTGAACAGTATACATTTTATCTCAGGTTACCAGCTCCATCAAGAGTGGTTCAACTTCCAACGCGTAAAGCTTATGACAGCAAAGGGCCTAAGAAAATTGCAGACTTGAAGAGACTTATGTGTTATATCCCAGAAGAGCACAAGGGCTTCTATGAAGAAATTTTAGCTTGGCCTACATGCAGTGCAGATGTTCCTGAGTGAACTCATTTAAGTGTGTCTACTTCGGAAGTGTGATACTGAAGTTAATTCAATGATCAGGGCGTATTTTGGCTACTGGCGGTAGCCCAAGGAAATTACAAAAGAAAAAGTTTATAATATAACATAATGTAATAATTTTGTATTATTAGTTTTACCACAGTAATTAAAATTAAAGTAATTGTTAGATATATTTTGTGTAATAATAGGGTCAGCGGTAGCCCAAACCCTTTAACCAGTATACGCCTCTGTCAATGATACAAATTACTTTGTTGAATATTTCGAACTAATTTTGATATGTTTTTATTTAATAACTTTGTAACAGATGCAAAAATTCTGTAATAAACTTAACCATATCAATCATGTTAAATTTCGGTGCAGTCAGTTTTTAAAGGGCTCAACTCTATGACTTTCGCCTTAAAATTACTGGTATTTAATTAACAACAAAAGATTACGCATCAAAAATATAAAAGCCTTCTAGCACAAAAATTTAGCCTATAAATTAGTTAAAAGTAATACATTGTAAAAGGAAAAACATTTTTTTTTCACTCTACTAAAAATTTTACTTTTTTATATTGAGCCCTTTCTTAAATGACTGAGTCAAATATATTTCCATGTCCCCACGTACAAATCTCCTTAAGCTTACTCTGAATTCAAGTGGTAGAATTTCTAGTTACAAATTCAGTGTGAGACTTCACCGTAATTGAAATGTCTCCAGGATAGTTTTAAGACTATTGCCAGGGAAGTGCACTGGTGGAGCTACAAATCTCAAGAGCCTCTGTACAGGCATTACGTGGTATTCTCTATACGAAGGTGTAACAGTTATACCTCTTGGACTTAGCCCCCAGGGTCCCATATTTAAAGCAGTAGAAACACTTATCCTCGCAGATGAGAAAGTCCTGTTTGCCATTTCAGAGGATGATTTACAGAACTCAATACACTCTTTAAATATTATTTCAAAAGTTTATGTTATGGATATTCCTGTATAAAAATTAAACGTAATGACATTTTAATGCAAACACACCCTGCGAAGCAAAATTTGTATTGGTAAATTGATAACTAGAATTCGGATTTATATGCTTTATAAAAGTTTGAGATAGTTGTTTAGTCCGAAGACAGGTCTGTACCTCACAAGTGATACCGACATGACACCACTTGTGAAGGAACTAGGCAAGGAGGTAATGAGATAGGGTGGCCAGTTCCTTTCACCCTCCACTGCATACATGGCCGATTAGCTACATATTACACTAATGAGACTTCAGATGTATAAGTACAAACAATTGTTCTTCCTCTGATATGCAGTCAAATATGCTCTATAACAGGCATGTGCACTATATTCTCGCGCGTGCACTATATATATATATCACTCCTTAATTTCTCCCTCCACAAACATTATTCATGTCTGCGTGTACGTACTGTATGCAGAGGTTGTACTCGGTATCATACCAATCTAATCAGGGGTGTGTAAAGTGGTGGAATACGGCGAATAAGGTGTAGGTTTCATTTTAATTTCCAAGAAACTTGGAAACAAGAATATTTTGTTATTTTGGACAAAGATAAAGCTCAATGCCTTAACTGTTCAGTTGTAATTTATATTAAATATCTCAAATGACACTTCGATCTCGAACATAAGAATGCTTATGGCAAACATAAACACCTACAGGCAAGAGTTTAAAACATGATTGCTAAAATGATTTATATTATTAAAATAGTTATTACACGCGATAAAGAAACGTGTTATTTTAATTTTAATTCTTGTCCAGGTGAAATAGTGAGAATGTTTTCAAGAATATATGTCAGATCACAGTGAAGTAGAAAACTGCGAATTTAGTGATCACGTGACTGAAGGAGAACAATCTGACGTGTTGGTGATGATGGTGGTACTGGTGATGGTTGTAAAAATAACAATGGTTTAGTTTAAAACAAATCTTGACAAAAAATAATAATAAGTCTCTAGGTTTTAAAAGTGTTAAAAAGTGACTTTTCTTTGTCGTTAAATTTTTTATCGAACCCAAGACCTTCCTCTAACGAAATTAATAACATTTACCCCTTAATGCATTAAGTAACGACAAAGACTTTGTTCAAGACATTATTTGAAGCATTCTTATGTCCGTAATAACTGTTTTGAAGTTGGAGTGATCTGATCACTTGCTATGCAACTTTTACCTACCTACGTACCTAATTAATGATCAAGGACAACAGCTACAATTTAAACTTTTAAATTTCGATAGTCAAAGTATTTACTAGTCATTGAGTTTTTGATTGTTCGAACCAAATAATCTCAGTTCGTGATAGAATACGACATAAGTGGTCATAATTATTATTGAAGAATTGCCTGGATCCGATACTGCACCGTGTGTGAAAGCAGTGAAAGTGTCTGTATGACCCGTCAGTGAAAAAAGATATTGCCTATATGGCATCAAACTTTTCATTCATACCAAGCACTGAACAATTAGAACGTAAAAATCTTTCTTTTGTAGCCAAACAGCAACAGTAAAGGATGCCCAGGTGAACATATCTTGTGCTTTCGGTGAAACTGGGGAAAATTTAAAAGTAAGTGGGACAATGTACTAAATAAGAATATAGGATTTTCATTGTTGGAAAAAGGATCAAGAGTGATATTGGGGGAAAATATAAATGTTCCAGTAGCTATTCATGTTTCTACTGTAGCCAATTTATGATTTGCTCCTCTCACATCTGTTTCAGTAGGAACAGGTTTTTCTGCTTTCAGAGTGGTTCTCACTGACAAACAGCAAAGATTAACTGTTCAGAATTTAGAAACAATTCTGGTGATGTACTGTGCAGATAATAAAATTATGAAAAAGAATGAGCATGGAACTGAATTTCATTAACTTAAAAAGTGCAATAATTATTTCTTTTTTCAATATATTAAATTTGCGCAGCTGTGTTCATAAATTATATAGAGTTGTCTGCCCCCATTTCTTAAATAAACTTTTGTGGCATATTTTGTTTATTTTAGTTTATAACTTCAGTGAAGTAAATAGGTATGAAGCCTTAATCATTTGTGCCTAAAATACGTAGTTTTAATGAAATGCAGTCTGCGTACAAAGTCCGTAATCACACATTACAAAGTATACAAATATTCTAATATTTCCAACAAACAAACAAGAAATAATTGCAATTATTAAAAATCTGAAGTCAAAAAGTTCCTCAGGGTATGATGAAATAACAAGCAAAGTATTAAAAGCGAGTTCACATATTATAACTGGGCCATTAAGTTATTTAAGTAACTATTCAATGTTCAATGGTGTACTTTTCTTTTTAAAAGCGTGATTAGGAAGGTCAAATGGATTTAAACGCCTCTTGTATATTACGCCATCTATTCTGTCACTAATGTTGTATAGAAGTCACGTCACTCCTTGAAATTCAAACCCTGACTGATTATTTTTCTCTTCTATATTTTGTTTCCGGCCATCTGTTTACTGTCATAAAGTTTACTGCCTTACCCAGCCTTGCTATCGTTAAACACTGGGCTATATTACAGTATAAACATTAAGCATTGTGAAGGGCTCCCCCTCTAAGCTGAGCTGACAATAATAAAATAACTTTAGACAAAATACTTACTGTTCCTTAAGGTATTAATCATTTGATGAATGAATGCATTTGTTTGTAATGTGACGATATAAGTTATATACAGTTATACGAGTTATATGTATATGCAACGGGGGATTTCGTAAAACTTTCCGTGGGCAGCCTTCTACCCCACGGCCACAAGCATTTTATTACCTGGGGATCGCGAGCGCGTGCATGCCTCCGGAAAATAAATTGTTACAAATGTATGTTTGCAGATCCCACATTTTCAAATGCAGTACTTTACAGATAATACATTAGGGAACAAGTCTATATTTTTCAGATTTTTAACTTGGCTATATAATATAGTAATTTTGCTTTGAATAATGAATTATTAAATAATTAGGCAAAATTTTTAAATTTATATGTTATAAGCCTAAAGTAATAAAAAGTGTTGTATTTAGTCTTTCAAATGCGCCAAACCGCAAATCTCAATTATTTGTAGACACAGAGTTCCAAGTGAGTTTTTGTAACAGTGCGCGCATAATTTGCGTAATTTCAAATATTCATAACTACACAAATAATTAATAATTGTGAAAATGAAACAAAACGGGTCTCTTATTTGATGTCTGGAATTGATAAAAAAATTCGACCATTTACGAGAAGGTCGTGTCTTATTGCTGTGCGATTTGACGTGGAATGACTCATATGTATAAAATGCAGGTAGTAGGCCAATGACAACAAAAAGCAGGAGAGTTTGGCCGACAATAGGAATCGGATCTCGGCATAGCTAAGATGGAAAAAGTACTCAGCACGGAAAGCTCCTAGGTTCGATTCCCTGTACGAGAACGATATTTTTCCATTAATAAATATTTTCTATATGCAGCGGTTTAGATCGTTGGGAATGCAAGCTGTACATTTTGTATATTCTGAACTGGTACTGTTGACTGTTGTGTCAACATTGAAGGGGAAGCAGACGAACTTGTTGTTTCCGAAGAAATATACAATGGTGAACTTGACGTATGACGGAACGAACTTGTCGATGGTGCATAGTTGTCTCAGTGTTAACTTCTACAGCATTCATCAATGCTTGCATGATAGTATTCTTTGTATGCCGCAGTACTCTAGGATTACGTAATGCACGCAGATTGACTGCTACAAAATTTATCTTTTTATATGTGATCTTGGGGCTTTTGCATTACTTCAATTTTATTTTTTTATTTTATTTTAGTATGTTATTTTACGACGCTTTATCAACATCTCAGGTTATTTAGCGTCTGAATGAGATGAAGGTGATGATGCCGGTGAAATGAGTCCGGGGTCCAACACCGAAAGTTACCCAGCATTTGCTCATATTGGGTTGAGGGAAAACCCCGGAAAACCTCAACTAGGTAAATTCTCCCGACCGGGAATCGAACCCGGGCCACCTGGTTTCGCGACCAGACGCGCTAACCGTTACTCTACAGGTCTGGACCATTACTTCAATGGCTGTAGTTAGCATCCGAAATATTTTCCTTTTGTTACAACGTGAGGTTGTTGCGGCTAGAAGAGAAGGAACCAGTTGTGGAAAAGGAGTCGTAGATTCGCTTGTTTTTCCTTCACTATCGCTTACTTCATCAATCTGAAATTTAACCCAGATAAGGCTGACGTCCTATATATAGGACACCGGATGTTTTACTTTTTTAACATTGTTCTGTAAGATTTTCATAGTCAGCAATCATGATACCATAAACCTTATGTGTTATAAATTGCCTCCAATTTTTTTCTTATGTTCAGTCTCTCATAGTCATTGTTATTAACATATGTGTGTCTGAGTGATGGCTGTGTAGCAGAACATGTTGTTCTCGGTAGTACGTCAGTCATAAGAGGGGACATTTCGTGAGACTGATGGTACTCATGTTATTTTAGGGGTTTTCACTAAATGAAGCCTTACAAATGATTCAGGACGACCAAGTTACTATACGTAAGTACAATGACATTTCCATCACCATTTTATCTCCAAAAATGCATGTGGTAACGTAACTGATGAGGATTCTGGTGGTCGACCTGGTTGTCAAGTTGGTATAGCGCTGGCCTTCTATGCCCAAGGTTGCGGGTTCGATCCCGGCCAGGTCGATGGCATTTAAGTGTGTTTAAATGTGACAGGCTCATGCCAGTAGATTTACTGGCATGTAAAAGAACTCCTGCGGGACAAAATTCCGGCACATCCGGCGACGCTGATATAACCTCTGCAGTTGCGAGCGTCGTTAAATAAAACATAACATTTTTTTAACAAGGATTCTGGTGATGAAAATAACCCTACAATTGACAATATGCCTGGTAGTCAGTTGCGAGCTGAGACAGAATTAAACCTCAACACACAAGGAGAGGGAATGAATGATTATGATGACGAAAGTCATAATGGTGATGATGAACATAGCAAAGGCGATGGTGAGAATGGCAGTAAAAATACTAATGATTCAGCAACTGATATACAGATGAAGAGAAAGAATAATAAATTTCAATTGGGAAGAAGTTGACGTACAGCAGGGAAATACTATATTTTTCCCACTAAACCCGGGCCTCAACAAACTTTTTTTCCGTTACAATTTATTTGATGATGATATTGATATGCTGGTTAAATTTACTAACCAATATGCAGCACAGAAGAATTTCACTTGTGATGTTACCAATAGTGAAATGAAAATATTTATCTCAATACTGCTACTTAGTGGATAATTAGATCTAGTTAGTTAGTTAGTGGGGTTTAAAAAGGGCGCGTCAGCATCTATGGCTATTTGCGCCCTTATCTAAAATTCTTTACAGAACAGAGACATAATAAAGTAATCAGAATGCTTAAAATAACTAAAAACGTTGTCACGATTGAAACGAGGTACACAAATGAAGTTTCAACAGGGTGATGCATAAAATATTATAAAAATCTCAGACCTTAACTAGTATTTAAAAAGAGACAATAAAATAGCAATGCAAATGCTACCATAAATAAATTATCTGGCGTAATTCTAAAATACTCGGATGTAAAAGGTCCGAATGTCAAGTTTGTTAAAACTTATATACTAATTAACAAATGTAACCTCCGGATGTAAAGGGTCCGGAAGATAGGGAAACGAGTCAATAAAAACTAAATCACCCTGTCAAGTCCAGTACTCGATAAAAATCTCAGGACTGCATTTGTACAATTAAAATCATTTCAAGAACGTCACGAAGAGTCGGCCGAATTCCATATTGCCGACGGACACGGTCATATTTTCTACAATTAATAACAAATGTTCCACCGCAAGTGGAACATGGCATAGATCACACTCCGGCTGAAGCGCGCCACGTAGCAGATGGCCATGTGTCAGATGACTGTGGCCAATCCTCAACCGGGTGAGTAAAACTTCTTCGTGTCGTGGCGCTCTTGTGGACGAATCCCAAACTCGAACAGTATTCTTTATTCTTCGTAATTTGTTTTCCTCTTTGTGCAGACCATTCTCCTTCCCATTGTCACCATATTCAATTTTTCAAATAATTTTGTAAGTCTTGCCACCTCTCGTTAATATACCAGAGTGCCATTCGCAGCACCATCTTTGGCTGCAGCATCTGCGGCCACATTCCCAGGAATTCCGACATGGCCAGAATCCACACTACTCCAATCTCAGAGTCAGAGCTTAGGAGTGTGTGGAACAGCTGCTGAGTTCTTAACACAAAGGGATCATCTGAATAGAGAGACTACAAAGACTGAATGGCACTTAAAGAGTCGGAGCAGATTAGATATCTGCCCTGAGGTTATCGAATTAAAAACAATATAACTCTGTAAAAGCATATAATTCTGCAGTAAAAACACTGGTATATTCGCTCAGTTTATATTGAAATATCTGTCCATTTGCAACGAAGGAGCAACCAACACAATAATATACTGGATCAGTCAGTAAAAATTAAGAATAATTTGGAAAACATGATAAAAGTTCACTAAAACGAAGTCTATAAACAAAAGCTAGTGTAAAATTCTTGAAAAATTTGGCTCAGGCTTACATCAAACATGAGGCGTCGCATAAATCCACGGTGGAGTGGTGGTGTATTCCAGTGTGCAAACGGATGGTAGATGGACGTCGAGCTCAGAGAGCAGTTCACGGAATCGTACGCCTGCTGGACGAGGTCTCCGTGGATTTTCACTGTATCGGCCGTAAAGAGACGAATGATGGAAAGAGTCGAACGAATTGTGCTCAGGCTGCGAGCGGAGCTTAACCGCATATGAGCACAAGAGAACATTACGTCGCCGATACAGTGATGGTTCCCGCTTCAGAATACAGGTTTCGCCATCCGACTCGTTCGGAAGGCACCTGTAGCGAGTCGTATCCCATGATGATGGATATTGTCTAAGAGACGTAGCTTAGATTTACTTGCTGAGCCATAGATAAAACAGTCATAATCCAGCTTTGAACGGATAAGGGCACGATGAAGACGTAAAGCACTACGCGGTCTGCACCCCGGCGAACCCCTGACAAAAGGCGTAAAATGTTTAAAGATTTTCACAACGCCTTCTCAAATCACGGATATGCGCCTCCCACGTTACTTTATAATCAAAGATAAGGCCCAAAAACCTCGCAGTGTCTGTATTTTGCAACTCCACTCCATTAAGAAGCAGTTCATGATGTGGATCAAGTCCACGATGGTTGTAGAAGTGGACACACTGCGTCTTTTGAGTGGAGAATTTAAAGCCATTGCGAAAAGACCACCCGATAGCACCTTGATGACCAGTTGCAACTGTCGACTGATCAATGGGAGGTATGGGGAACTGTAATATATACTGAAGTCATCAACGTACAAGAGAGGAGATAATCGGTCACCCACACAGTGGGCAATGCCATTGATCGCAATGCAGAAAAGAAGAACGCTTAATACAGACCCTGCGGAACGCCGTTTTCTTGGAGATGTTCGTTAGAAAGTGTGGTGCCTACTGAACTCGGAAATACCGCTCTGCCATGAACTTCGCAATAAACGTTGGCAGACTGCCACGAAGTCCCCAATCATGCAGGGTTTGCAGAATTCCATAACGTCACGTGGTATCGTAAGCCTTTTCTAGATCAAAGAAGATCGCCACTAGATGTTCCTTCTTGAGGAAAGCATCTCTAATGGCGGCCTCCAGCAGAACAAGATGGTCTGCGGCGGATTTGTGCATGAAAACCACATTGATATTAGATAATCGGTTTCCCGATTCGAGTACCCACACCAGGCGTTTGGTTATCATCTTTCCACAACCTTGCATACAGCTGGAGACAGATTGGCCTGTAATTGCCAAGTGATGAAGGGTCCTTTCCCGGTTTCTGGACTGGAATTACAATGGCGGAACGTCAAGCAGATGGAAAGACACCTCAGTCCAGATGCTATTGTATATAGACAGAAGAAAGGATTTTCCAGCTGATTGAAGATGACGAAGCATGCGGTTATGGATGTTATCAGGACCAGGGGAGGTGTCAGGGATGTGTCCAGTGCCGCCCAGCTCCTCGGATGTGAACGGTGCATTGTAGTCTTCAGTGTTGTCGGATTGAAAATTAGGTTTCGTTTTTCTGCAGCATCTTTGATTTTCAGAAAATTCCGGGTCATAGTTATTTGAGCTGCTTATTTGTGAAAATATGGTAGCAAATATTTTAACAATTTCTATTGGCCTTGGTGGTCGAAACTCAATTTTTAGAAGGCCCAAAATTACAGAACTACGTATCCCCATTATTCGACGACTTTGTCCGATATGGTGTTAGCTGGGACGTTGTGTTTCAATGAATTGACGTAGTTGTCCAGGACGTCTTCTTGGCATTGCACACAAAGCGACGAGCTTTGGCCTGTCGAAGACGTTTAAACTGGAGAAAATATTTTTGGGTCGGATGGCGCTCGAATTGGCGTAAAGCACGTTTGCGGTCACGGATTGCATCTCTGCAGGCATCCGTCCACCAGGGGACAGAGAAGCGTTTTAGCCTGCAGGACGACCGGGGGACAGATAATTCCGCTGACTTTATAACCACATTTGAGAAATGGTCTACTACGGAGTCCACACTTTCATGTCCGCTATCATCGAATATTATGGACTCCGAAAAATCCGACCCAGTCCGCCTTTTTAATAACCCAGTTTGGAGATCGAGATTCCGCAGGACGTAAAAGCGGACATACGCATTCGAATGGGATAGTGATCACTACCATGTAGGTCGTGATCACAGACCATCAGAAATGCGTGGACAAAACTGGGCTACAAATGGAGATATCTATCATGGAGAATGTACCGTAAGCCAAGGAGAGATGTATTGCTTCCCCTGAATTCAGAGTTACAAGATTTAGACGGGTGCATACACTCTGCTATTTTATTTCCTCTGTCATCATCGGAATTTGAGCCCCATGAGTGGTGGGATGCATTGAAATCCCCCACTACAGATATGGAGCAGGTAGCTGTGAGAGAATGTCTTCAATTTCATGCACTGTGAAAAGGTGTGTCTGGGGCATAGATACAGAGACTATTGAGAACTGGATGGAAGGTAGAGTGATTCGAGCGGCTATGCATTGATGTGGGCTGTTGATGTTGATAACAGAGGAAAAGATACTTTGGCGGAATAAGAGGGCATGTCCGTTGGCACGAATACCGGCAAGGTGATCGTACCGGTGAACGTAGTGTCCCGAGATATTCAGGAGCTTTTCGGCGAAGGTGTGTCTCCTGGAGACATAAAATAGCAGGGTTTTCATGATAGAACAATTGCTGTAGTTCTGTATATCTGCTGCATACACCTTTCACATTCCACTGTACAATATCAGTCATCAAGAGGAGATATATAATGTTGGTGGCTTAACAGGGATCTTCTCTTCTTTTCCTTTCTAAGGAAGATGTTTTTGCCTGTGACTGCTTTGTTTTCGACTCTGGCGACTCACTTGCATTTCGTCGCACTCCTGATCGTGATCTTGATCGAGGACGTGATCGAGAACGTGATCTCGACCTGCCATCCGAACTAGGAGTGCGGCGTTCTGGTCTTCTACTAGGCCTACAATCCTTCTCTGCTGTCATAGCATTGATTTTCTTAGGGACGTAAGGCCTGATGTCAAGTCCACAAGTGTCGTCTGACTCAGCAGTCTGAGTAGCGGCGTCTTGTCTGTCTGGGTTGATCTCACCCGCTTCCCAGGTATGTATGTAAGAGGTGACGTTCGTGGGGTGGCATCGATTCCCTCTGTTGCTTTCTGCAGTACAGACACATAGGACTTTCAGTTGCCTTCTTTTCTTTATCTAAAATACGCTTATGTGCCTCAAAGAAGCTAATATTTTCCCGGACTCGAAGCTTCTTGAATCGTCTTTTCCAGCATAAACTTTGGGCAGTTTTTAGAATTAGAAGCGTGGTCCCAAGAACACACACAGTGCTCGGCGCCGGTACATGGGGAATCCCATGGTCAGCACCGCCGCACTTAGCACAGATGATATTGTTTGTGCAACGTTTTGCTTATGTCCGAACCGTTGGCACCTAAAGCAATGCATTGCCCGGCATTGTAGGCACGCACAGGGACACGCTCGTAGCTGACAAAGTTATGTTCTGGCAAAAGAGGCGTCTCAAAGGTCAGAAAGACTGTGCTTGGGGGTTCAGTCCGTCTGTCCCGTTCTGCAGTAAACGGTAAGCCTTGGTCACGGACTGTCCGCCAGCTCTAATTGGATCTCTTCATCTGAAAGACCATCTAGAGAATCTGTATGCACAACTTCTCTCGTGGTGTTGAGCGAGGAGTGACGTGCAACTCTGATGGGGTATGACCCCAGCAACTTTTGCTTTCAACAGCGTCTCAATCTGTTTTGCAGATGCACTCTCAACGAGTAGACTACCGTTTCGGAGTCGAGTTGCATTTCTGACTTTTCCCAAAGAGTCCATCGTGCTCACGTCTGACGTACAATGGACTAATGTTTTTAATAGTTTTTTCCGTTCCGTCCAAGGTGATACTGATAAACTTTGGAGGGGGCACTTATACAGTAACTTTCTCAGGTCCAGTTCCATAGCAATTTTCGTCATATGACCACCAGTCGTACTTTCTCCTGTCTTCTGTTTCTTCTTAGTTTTTTCTGAGGGAGCAGAAGAGGATCGAGAGACATTTTGAACTGCCCCCTACGGAACCGTCGGCATCAGCCTGCCACCGGGGGGCGGAAGAAAACACACCTAAAGTTCTTCTCGGTCTGTGCCGGCCGGGGGACCCCCACAGCCCGACCCCAAGCAACCCACTTCACGCTTATTACCCTTCAACTGGTCATTACACACCTAATGGCAAGTCTTACACCATAGGCGTGCTAGCAGTTTTATGCCCCTACCACGGGAAAACAGCCCGTTGCTCTCCACACTACACTACATAACCGCCGGACTACTCGGCTAGCCCGACCCACCCACCAGAGCCGGAGCAATCCGGGAGATACAGCACGCAGCTTCAGGGGACTTGTGGTTGATTACACTGCGACACCATACGTCAGCGGTAACACGTCGGAGCGATATATTCGCCCCGGCGAGCAGAGTCCGGTCACCGGGACGTCTAAATCGCCCTGGGCCCCCATTGAGCTCTACGTGAGTGTACTTGACGTCTGGTATGGGCTCGGCACCTAAACTTGCATATAGGGCAGTATGAAGGGTCCACTATTGCTTCGTTGCTGGGCGCCCTGTCGGGCCGCAAGTTGGAAGTCGCGCTCGAAATCGTGACAGGACCACGGAGATAGGAAAGACCCCTGGTGAGACGGGAGTTATAAACCTAAGATCCTTAACCTAAGAATGAATATAATGGACTAGAAGAGGAAGAATAATGAAGCCTCTGCAGGCATTGTTAACAAATCCCGTCCACACCTGTGGAGTAACGGTCAGCGCGTCTGGGCGCGAAACCAGGTGGCCCGGGTTCCGAATCCCGGTCGGGACAAGTTACCTGGTTGAGTTTTTCCGGGTTTTCCTCAACCCAATATGAGCAAATGCTAGGTTACTTTCGGTGCTGGACTCGGACTCATTTCACCGGCATTATCACCTTCATTTCATTCAGACGCTAAATAACCTAGATGTTGATAGAGCGTCGTAAAATAACCCAAATAAAATAAAATAAATTAACAAATCCCGTCATGGTGGCGGACTTGGCAAGAACAAACAGCGGGGATGGAGAGCTGAAAATGGCTGTGATGATGTGGTGGGCGTTTCGCTGCAATGGCGGCCGGCGGAGAGAAATAGTGATGAAAAGAAGAGAGAACGAATAGGAGTGGTTGGTGATAGGACGAAAAATGGCCGAAAAGTAGAGCACGAGAGCCACCATTGCACCCCCGGTCACCACTTGGAGGGACCCACTCCGACCGGAAGTAGATCTGTAGGCGCCAAATGTACTGGGAAAACAGCTTGGATACCTATAACCCACTAGTTGCGAATGGTGTCTGGCGATAGATTCAAATTTTTATAATAGCTAATTTCCACGCATGTAATAATGATGAAATTTATGTAGCTGATAAATTTACTAAGGTACGGCTATTATTTGATCATCTGAACAAACGCTTTCGGAATATGGTCCCTGTATGAGGAAAATCATTCTGTAGATGAAGCAATGGTACCTTATTTCGGGAAATATGGATGCAAAATTCATCTGGGGAAAGGCTATAAAATAGTATATATATAAAATATGGACAGGGACTACTAAATATTGACACATATTTTGGGATAGATCCATACCATGGAGCTGCAACTAGTGTCTCAGGAGAGAACAAGAATCCCGGTTTGGATGCTAGTGTAATTCTTCAATATTCGGAAATAGTGACAAACCTGGGTGCAATGTCTCTATCACTCTCTATTCCTGATAACCTTTTCACTCAGTACCACCACTTTCAGAGTTACGCAGAAGGGACATGTAGGGTACTGAACAATTAGAGAAATGCGTACATCAAAGTGTTCTTTGTAGGAATCAAATAAAACTGAATAAGACAGCACTGTAACATATGAGAATAAAGTAGAAAAGACTGAGAATATTGTTGTCGAAAAAGTAGAATGATAACAGCATTGTAACTATTGCTTCCAATTCAATTTCAGAACCCAGAGCTAATGAACTCACACTCCCCTCCATTTCCGTTCACAATGACAACAATAAGACGAGCAGATGTGTTGAGGGCGGCGGTGGTACGATCATCCACTCCTCCTCTTTATCTTTCTTATATTGGCTTTCTGCCAGGTGGACGGCACATTGGAAGGATTGGATGTGCGCAGGAAGACTTTTAGAAATGAATAGTGTGAATTTGCAAAACAAATATAATTAACAATAATAATTAACAATGTACATAAAATGGGAAAAATGAAATAACAATAAATATGAAATAGGTGAGTGAAAATAGGACAAACTAATCTGAAATGATATCCCCAGGATATGTAAATCATGTAAGTATCACAAGGCTGAGGCCAACACACTTATAAGTGATTAACCATCAAATGTGCCACCCTCGACAATCAGTGACTAACCTATTAACCGCATGTTCATGAACCACTCTTCAAATATATATATATATATATATATATATATATATATATATATATATATATATATTAACTATCTGAGTATCAATCTCAACACAACACAGCACATTAACTTAATACATGATCCATCTGACCATAGATACCACTCCAGTCTAACTAACCAAACTATAAATACACGTACACTCAAAAAGAGAGAAACTCTACCCAGCATAAGGCATTACATGACTGATCACTATACATTACCCATTGCACATATTGCTCATATAAACTGTGCAAATTGCACTAACACAAAA
The DNA here is from genome assembly GCA_025594305.2 of Periplaneta americana. Taxonomy (NCBI): domain Eukaryota; kingdom Metazoa; phylum Arthropoda; class Insecta; order Blattodea; family Blattidae; genus Periplaneta; species Periplaneta americana. Next base: position 68,881,581 of record JAJSOF020000007.1, read on the forward strand.
CTCACACTTTACAAATGAACACCCAAAGGAGAGACAGAGAGGGATGGAGACAGATACATGGCCAAGTAACGGACGATAATTCCAACTCAAGGATCGTTTAAATAGCAACAAAACTCGACGGCGATAAATAAAAAATAAAGGCGAAGGAAAACCATTAATCAAAATGGAGGAGGGAAAACACTAAAACAATATGTGAGACTGTAACCGCTGCTCTATCACTCTAACTGTCTCGGAACATGAAGTCACGTTTCAAATCAAATCTCATTACATAATTCCCAATTCAATTTACCTCAAAACACACACACACACACACACACACACACATATATATCACAAATATGTTACTTGATGCAAATACTAAAAACTTGCCTCAAAGACGTATCACTAGCAAGGATGTTACAAACTATGATCCACTAAAATCTTCCAAACACACGACGCAATTTAACTACTCCACTGATCTATCTCCAACACATAGAAAGCCGAGTCACGTTATCTATATCTGCCGCATACCAAAACCCTAAGTCTTGTTAAATGTTTCTGCCGCGTTTGGGGCCAAAAGGGCTTTTTAAAAGAAAC
>JAJSOF020000007.1:68882256-68972244 GCA_025594305.2 Periplaneta americana
TCCCCTTGAGTATTAAACTCATTATACTTTCGTTTACTGAGAGAATAAATTTCTTTTTTGTTTACATTATGATCTGTGTCTATTTAATGAGCAATATGTATTGCAGATATGTATTCCATTTTCACATAACACTTGCAATTTTTGTGACAAGTGCATTGTACGTTTCAGTTCATAAGTGATGCATTTTTATTTGTGTATGTATATATATATACCATAGTTAATGAATTCATTATATTTTTTTATAATATTATAATTGATTTGTAATTTTGTATAGTCTGTGACCAGTAACCCTTATCGAAAACCAATCTCCTTGCTCATTCCAGAAATTTAATCAATTTAATTTTATTCAGCAAAAATATAACTTTGTCAAAAGAGTATTTGCCCCTCCTTTTCGCCTGACGCTCAGATGCACCAGCCGACTGGAGCTAGTGAAACGAGATGAAAAGCCTTTCTCTGTGATGCGTAACAATCTGCTTACGAAGGTCACAATTTTGATGTTACTGTATGATTTTTTGTACATTAATCTATTGTTTACGAAAATATTGACAATATTTTCTTGCAGTTTCAAGGAAGTTTCGAACTAGGACCAACAACAAACCACATAGAATCTGAATACTCAATACTTTGTATCAGTGCTCTCAGTCTCTGATCATGCGCAGTTTCTTGTATCTGGGACTTAGAATATTCCATCGTATCATTCTTTCTTTTGGAGACTGTACAAATAGGAATTAAAATTTGGAGCGAGTCTTGAATACAATTTTTTACATGACTGTCCACAAGTAGCATATATACAGGCACTCTTCCTTACTGCACATGAGTGGTGTGCTGTACATGAACTTATACAATAAGGGAACTTCAAATTTATATCCGTATCTACATAAAACTGGAACTTAAATTGAATTTTGTTTAAAAAACTAAATAATACAAATTCCATTTTTGTGTTTGTGGTCAATAGGCTTGGGAACATGGTAATCGTGTAAAATATTTTCATATGTACTCTATTGGCATCCAGAACAGATGCAACCGATTTTATTAAATTTTTCTGCAAGCTGAATACAGTTTCTTTGTGGTGCGGATCATTGCTGTGGAAATTGTTATTTAAGTTCTTTAGTTCTGTGTGCCTTATCCCTGTATATGGTATTCTTCAGGTGTAATTACAGGGATAGGATCAGAAACAGAATTTCTGTTGAGAGGAGTTAGACCACTGTTGCACTGGCCTTCAATTTTAAAATGTTCCTGAATTTATTAAAGCATCTACATGATTTAACAATGTTATATATTGCTTCAATTTTCACCCAATGATAATAATTTTTGTCCATGTTCAAAATAAAGTTAAAATAACATACGTATCTCTTATTTGGAACCTCTTTTCAAAAACATCATTATTTTCCCAGTTTTACTTCTTTTATAATTTAAAATAATAATAAAACTGACTAAAATTTGTATTTGTTAATTCTAAAAATAGACGAAATGCTGTATGTATTCCACTCATTCAAATTAAAAATGCCTATTCCATCCCCATTTATAAGCAGTTAAAAAAAAGTCTCTCTTATTTGGGTATTTTACTTTACTGTTTGCTGATGCTACATACACCATACTGATTTTTGGGGACTGAAATGGCACGTCCATTGCAATATGAGGATGTTCACTAGCCACAACAATCTTATTCTGTTTGTTGGTGTTCCTATTCAAATGCAAAATAAGTCTCACCGCATTTTCTGCAATTTTTTAAAATTGGTTTCGACTGTCATCTTAAAGCTACTGCGGAAATAAATTTTCCCAGCTTTATCGTCTGCATGAAGTACAGCAGCATTTTTCTAGTCAAACTGTAAGTTTCGATCTTAGAGAAGTTAAGTTGTTAAGCTACTTGTTTTAACGACACTTTGGGGATTGTGTCAAAATTGGAGTAACACGCTTTAATGTTGCCGGATTTTTTTAACTACCTCACCGGTATACAGTTGTTATCCAGGTGCTGTATGGTGGCTTTAACTTTTCACTGGCGTATGCGTATTGTATAAGAGCTCTAGATGATTCTCTGTATTCGAATTTATGAATTCACGAAGCGCTGTGATGACACTGTTAAAATCGTACCACAATATACTCTCCTCCCTACGCCATACTGTTACATTGTTACACCATTATTACCGGTACCATTTTCACAAGTTCACTCTCATATACGCGCGCACACACACGCAAACACATATAAGTTAGAGTCTGATTTATTATAGTCTTCAAGTAAAATTCAATGAAAAATGAAGCGACTTTTTTAAAAGTCTGTATAAAAATATCGACATATTCGTAGTTTTACTATACAAGTGTTAAGTGACATTTTATTTTGCTAGTAGGAATGTATGCGGTAGGCCTAAGAGGCTCGAGTGGAGTAACTCTACAAAAAAAACAAAATTATTTCTAACATGAGTTAGAAAAATGAGTTTCTTTCGAAAATGAACCAAGACTGCTAATGCATAGCTTAAAACATAGAATGTACATAGAGAGTTATATGGCATTAACACTGATAGTAATTGTCCAGTAATGATCGGAAAATCACAGTTAAGATTCGAGCGCTAAGCATTTCAAACTTTCAATTGCTTCTCCTGCAAAGTGTATTCCAAATGACATCCATCATTCTTGCAGTGGACTCTTCAATTCACACCCTATTTCTCCCTGCTATATTCGACCGTATTATAATAGCGAAACTTCATTGCATTAGAAGTAAGCGGTATAGCTCAAAAGTAAAACATTTGACTGCAGATCCAGGTCCCTGATTCAAACCAGATACCTCCAAATTTTTATAATTACAATTATTATTAATTGTACACAGTTATACAAAATAGTTGTTGAAGCAGTTTCTTTAATTTGTGTATGTTCTTAACAAGAATCAAATTTTCAAATGACCTACCAGTCGTTGAACCCTTTACTGACAAGTTGCGATTGCTGGCTTGTGACATCTGGTGGGGAAACAATGGGCAATCGTCGCAAACAGTTTAAAATCAATGTTAAAATACTTTTCACAAACGTTAATGTAGACCTACAGTTCAGATATTACCTTATGAATAGTTTTCCTAACATGGTTTCCTAGTGCTAAAATATTTACTTTCTGAATAGCTGAAGTAAATTATATACATACGAGTGTGTGTGTATATATGTTTATATACAGAGTGAACAGTAAGTAATGCCATTAATTTCGGTGGATAATTCTTTCAGTAAAGACCAACAAAGAAGTCAAATACCATTTTGCTATATTTTGAATAGTTTTCAGAAAAACATACATTTTAAAAACGTAAATTATGACATAGTGCAACGCTGTAGCCAGTAGCGAAATTTCCATTGTTCTATATTACCTTTGAATTTGAAACATACTGTGATTAATTTACACATAGAAGAATACCAAACTGCAAAAACGAAAATAGCAAAATTTCATCCTTGTGTTGTCAGGAATATGTTGCTCTGAACAACCCCTTCACATGACTTGCTCTGAAATAAGTAAGTGCAAGGTCATTGCCGTGAACAGAGAAGGACATAAACTGAGAAGGAGCGAAAATGATTCAATATTTGTGTTGCGGTTCGTAAGATGCTATAGTTTTAATTTCTTCTCATCACAGATATTTAATACCTAAAAGAAAATCGAAATCGAAGCAAATATCTGCTCAAAAATACGAGTGAAAAGTTTCGACTGCTTGCATGCGTAGTGTGGCATTCTTGGACTTAGAAAAATCTGAATCGCTCAACTATTGTTCAGCGAACACAGACAATAAGATACGCTTATCTCAAAATAAATTTAAAAGATTAATAAATATTTCTACACTTCCATATCAATTGAATGTTCTAGAGAACGGAAAACAACAATGCTTGTTTCACGTTATAAAAACAAAATTTAAGGCATTTAAACTCTACAGGCAAAAAATAAAAATACGTCATGCAATTTTACGTTAAACGAATAAAATTAAAAAATATGTATTTTAAACTCTTTCCATCTTATTTTATGTTATACAAATCAATTTAATAATTTAAAGCAGCTCCGTTTGTTGTACTGCAAGAATTTTCTTCAGACAATTAGAAATAGTTCCTCCACTTTCATTTTCAAAGTTCTAACTTAATACTAGAAATCAAATTTCCCGAGACGTCTTTAAAATCAATCGTGTGTGTTATGTTTTTATTTCTCGTTTTTACACGTCGTCTCGAGCACACCAGCTGTTCAATGTACCTGGCCTACGATCCGCATACCTGCGTCTCTCAGCAGCAAATAACCTTTACAGAGTTGTCACATCATTATTACGTTTACAAATTTGTTTGCACACTGAAAACTTTATATTTGTTCGGATCAAATTTTCTGCATATTTAAGGACAAAACTGAAATTCTTTCAATGAGTTATTATCATCATACCTGTTCTCTTAAATTTACTGAACATTGGAGAATTAATTCCTCACCTTCCCTTTTTCTCTCGTCTTTCCCTTTTTCTAAGTCGTTTTTCTTTTTCTCGTCTTCCATTTGTTCTCCTCATTTTCCCATTGTTTCCTCATCTTTCTTTATATTCTCCTATCTTTTCCTTTTGTTTTCCAAATATTCTCTTTGTATTCCTCTTGTCTTTGTATTCCCCCTTGTTATCTTCTTATTCCCTTCTCTGTGGCCCACCTTCTTTTATTCGTATTCCCTTTTCCTTTATTATTATTATTATTTTATTATTATTATTATTATTATTATTATTATTATTATTATTATTACAACTTACAAATGGCTTTTGGAACCCGCAGGTTCATTGCCGCCCCTCTCATAAGCCCGCCATCGGTCCCTATCCTGTGCAAGTTAAGCCGGTCTCTATCATCATATCCCACTCCCTCAAATCCATTTTAATATTATCCTCCATCTATCTCGGCCTCCTAAAGTCTTTTTTGCCCTCGGTCTCCCAACTAACACTCTATATGCATTTCTGGATTCGCCCATACGTGCTACATGCCCTGCCCATCTCAAACGTCTGGATTTCAAGTTCTAATTATGTCAGTGAAGAATACAATGCGTGCAGTTCTGTGTTGTGCTTTCTCCATTCTCCTGTACTTCACCCGCTTAGCCCAAATATTTTCCTAAGCACCTTATTCTCAAACACCCTTAACCTATGTTTCCTCTCTCAGGTGAGAGTCCAAGTTTCACAGCCATATAGAAGAACCGGTAATATAACTGTTTTATAAATTCTAACTTTCAGATTTTTGGACAGCAGACTGGATGATAAGAGCTTCTCAGCCGAATAATAACACGCATTTCCCATATTTATTCTGCGTTTAATTTCCTCCCAGTGTCATTTATATTTGTTATTGCTCCAAAGATATTTGAATTTTTTCCACCTCTTCGAAGGATAAATCTCCAATATTTATATTTCCATTTCGTACAATATTCCCGTCACGAGACATAAACATATACTTTGTCTTTTCGGGATTTACTTCAAACCGATCGCTTTACTTGCTTCAAGTAAAATTTCCGTGTTTTTCCTAACCGTTTGTGTATTTTCTCCTAACATATTCACGTCATCTGCATAGACAAGAAGCTGATGTAGCCCGTTCAATTCCCAAACCCTGCCTGTTATCCAGAACCTTCCCTAATGGCATATTCTAAAAGCAGAGATTAAAAAGTAAAGTGATAATGCATCTCCTGCTTTAGCCCAGTGAATTGGAAAAGCATCAGATAGAAACTGACTAAAACGGACTCTGATGTACTCACTGAGACACATTTTAATTAATTGAACTAGTTTCTTGAATACTAAAATTCAATAAGAATATCATATAATACTTCCCTCTTAACCGAGTCATATGCCTTTTTGAAAATCTATGAATAACTGATGTACTGTATATGCTCATTTTTTCTCCATTTTCACCGAATACAGAACAATATGATCAACAGTCGATCCTATTTCTTAGAAACATGATGATCCCCCAATAATAATTTTCATCTACGTACGGAGTTAATCTCCTCAAAAGAATATTGGACAAAAATTTTGCTTTTGACGTCAACAAAAGTGATATTCTCGAAAGTTACCACAGTTGTTTTGTCCTCTTTTTGCAAAAATTACAATTATGGACTCCTTTCCATTGTTCTGGTACAATTTCTTTTCCCAAATAGCAAGTACAAGTTTATAAATTTCGCTATATAATGCACTTCCACCCTCTTAAGTTCACTGCTGGAATTTGATCGATACCTGGAGACTTGTACTTTTCAGATTTTCTATCACAATTTCGACTTCTGAAAGCGTGGGTTTGGGTATAAAAATGGCTCAGCAGTTTGTATTTCAATATCATCCCGATCATTTCTATTTGGCTATGTATTATTATTATTATTATTATTATTATTATTATTATTATTATTATTATTACTCTTGTGTTTTGCTTGTGCTCTTTGAATTCCCTGGTACTACTCTTCTATTTTTCTTCTTGTCGCTTTTTCCTCTCTTACTTCAGTTGTCCCAGTAGTACCCCTAATCTCCCTATATATATATATCCCTTTTCTCCCATAATTCCATCATTTATTCTCTTTGTCATACCGTTCCTCTCCTTGTCGTCCAGTTCTTCTGATTTTCGTCAATTCTCCTTGACTTCCTTTATAATCCTTGTCGTCGTTTTTACACTTCTCGTCCCCTTGTTTTCCTTCTTTCCCACTGTCATTCTTCTCGTTTCCTTGTTCTCCTTTGTCTTACCCATGTCCTTTTCTTCTCCTTGTTCTCATATTCTTCCCATTGTTCTTCAGCTCCTTTCTCTTTTTCTCCATTTCTTCCTTGTTCTCATTTTCTTACCTTTGTTCTCCTTTTCTCCCCATTGATCTCCTTGCCTTCCCTCAGTATTCTTGTTTTCCTTTGTCTTCACATTCTTCTCCTTGTATTTTTCTTATTCTCTTTAGCTTCTCTTGTTCTTATATTTTCTTTGTTCTCCTTGCATTGCCTTTTTATTCGCCTTGCATTCCCTTGTTCTTTATCTTCTTTTTTGTTCTCATTCCCCTTGTTTTATTTCTTTTCCTCTTATTATCCTTGACTTCCACTAGTTTCGTCTTTCCTTAGTTCTCATTCCTCCCTAGTTCTCGTTTTCCTCTTGTTTTCCTCGTGTTCCCTTGTTCTCGTCTTCCCCTTGTCCTCATTGTCTTCCCTTGCTCTCATTATCTTCCCATTGTTCTCTTTTCCTTTTCCTTGTCCTGTTTCTCTTCCACTTTATCTCCTTCTCTTTCCTTTAGCTCCTTTCCTCCCCCTTCACCTCATTGTTTTCCCCTTTATCTCCCTTATCTTCCCCTGTTCTCCAGTCTTCCTCATTTTATCCTTTGTTTTCACCTTTTTTTTTGTTTCTCTATATCCCTGTTCATCTTTTCCTTTTGTTCCTTTTTACTCTTGTCTTCCCCTATTATTTTCTCTCCTCGTTTGTCCTTATATCCCCTCGTTGTAATCCTTCTATTTGTTTCTTCTTATCAGTTCTCCTTGTATTCTCCTCGTTTTCTCCTTCTGTGTAAGGAGCAACATATTAAAACTATGCACTTCTTGACAGGTGATCTTACCTATGTTTGTTCTGTGTAAAATGTGTGTTGAGCATAGTAATTTTAAGTAGAACCTGTCGATAGGTGTTCACACCTACAAGTAGTTGTACGTAAATATAGACATTGGATTAAGCTATGTACCTCTCAATTTATTTTCCGAAGTTATCCCCAACTGTAAAACCAGTGTGAGGTAATCTTTCTTAGGCGTATTCTGGATACAAATATTTTATTTATTTTATTTTATTTTTATTCACTTTATTTTATTTTAAATCCACCACCAGAAGTAAGCTTCCAATTATAGTTGGCTTACAATGATATATATATATATATACATAATAACAAAAACAAAGCAAAAACAAACGAAAGAAAGAAAGATGCATAATAGATGCTAAAATATAATATTGCAGTTAATATAGTGCCAAATGTCAATATAATAATGTAAAATTATTTCAAAACTAGAGTAAAGAACATTATAATACATTTATTCATAATTTAAATATGTAAGGAAATACAATTCTTTTTAATATTGTATGATATTTTTAACTGCTAAACGAAAATCTAATTGAGAATCACAGTTTAAAGTCAGAGTTGTAAGTATTACACATAACAAACAATGGAGAGTTTTTGAGACGTAATTCTGTTCTTTTTACATTGAACGGAAGGAATTTAAGAAAAACCACAGTTATTCAATATGCCGTTAACAGTCTTATAGAGTAAAATTTGGTATTTATTAATCGTCTAGATTTTAAAGTTTTGTAATTAAATTTAAAAAGTAACTGATTATATGAAATTTGCTTTTCATAAGACGACACGTGATGTTTTTTTTTAATATAAATAACGTAAAAATCTTCTTTCTGTATCCTTTCTATTTGCATATGATGGGACTGGAACTGAGGGGTGACCATATTATAGACGCATGCCCTAGCTTACTCTAACTAGAGTTTTATATAGGGTATCAATAGTATTTATATTGTTTTAATTCTATCGTATTTCTGATTTATAAATCCTAATTTTCTAAATGCACCAATTGCCGCATTGATTTAAATGCATTTCAAAACATTATTATATGTAAAATAAATACCCAAACCGATAAATGATTCTACTCTAAGTAATTTCACACCATTAATTTCATACGCATTTTGAGCAATTGTCTTATTTTTAGATTACGTCATAAAGCAAAATTTATTAGATTTAACAGAAGAAAATTGACAATATTCCATCTATATACTCTGTCCAAATCATGCTGTAGATCAAAAAGCGTCTCGTTGTTTGTCAACGACTTTATACAATGTAACATCATCAGCATAGAGTAAACATTTAGAGTGCAAAACTTGCTTAGGCAGGTCATTGATATAAAGTATAAAGAACAAGGGACCAAGATTGGATCTTTGGTGTATACCTGAAGTTACTGTGAATGGTTTTGATTTTACTTGATTGAATGAAACATATGCTGCCTGCATGTAAGGTATGATGTTATTAGCTGTAAGTATGAAAACGATAATCCAAAGTTTGAAAGTTTATTAATTAAAATTTTATGGTCAATTTATCAAACGTTTTGGAAAAGTCAAGGTATATCACGTCTAAATTTCTAAGATTTGTAATGTATTAAATGCCTTTGTGTAAATTAATTAGATTTTATGATAGACCTATGGGTGTAAAATCCATGCTGATTTATATAAATTGCATTATATATATGGTGTATATAGACTTTGCTCAGAAAATACCTTGGATGGGGCACAAACTATTTGCAATGTGTCTATAATTTTCAATTTTACTATTATCACCAGATTTAAACACAGGCCAAACCTATGTTAATTTCAAATTTTAGAAAAGTGTTGTTTTTACAATTAATTTATACAACAAACATAAAGGATACATAAGTTCTTCTGGAAACAAACTTTCAATGCATAAGATATTCTTGTCTAGTTATAGGCTCAGTTGTTAACGGATAATTAATATAATCCGGTATTACCGTATTTTCTTTTAGAGGGTTGTGTGATATGTTTGTAGAGTAAACTGAACTAAAGTGATCAGCAAACGCTTCCGAAATGGGAATCATTACTACCAAAAATGAAATCTTGCCTACTCATTAACTTTGCTGTGATTTCTGCTAGTTCTCCTATATTTTATATAAATCCAAAATACTTTCGAGTCGTTTTTAAAGTATTATCTATCTCGATAACAGAATATCGCCAAAATACTATCTTACTCTCAAGCAAAATTTCACCAACTATAGATAATACACGGTTAATTCAGCGCCGTTAAATCGTAGAATAGCCTATCGGTATGTACAGAATTAAATTTGGTTTTCTTCATCATCTGTTTCATGATCCTCTGCAACGTCTAGTTCTGTGACATTGCACTAGCACATAGAAGTAAGAATGAAATTTATATTCGAAAAAACGACCATTTGAAAGTGGAAACGTCTTGTCACCGTTGAATGACGTTGAACGATGTTTCATTTGAGAGTGCATACAATAATTCTGTGCCATTCTTCAGTTATGAGAAAGCGGTGAACCTGTTCAAGACAGAAGATTTCTACAAAAACAATATGAAATCAGAGTACATCTTGGTCTAACAGCACTTTTTTTACGAAAGTACGTGGTGATCTGCTGTGAGAGATAAAGACAGTTTTCTTTGTGGTTCTTTGTGTTATTTATTTTTAATGTCACTGAATTCCGCTTTCGTAACTTAGTCACGAGTAAGCACACAACTCTCTTTTCATCATTTCTAAATTGCCTACAGTTACTTAGCCTATTTTAGAACTATCGTGAGTATTTCTTAAATTAAGTTTGCAGACAGTAATGGACGTTATGTAATTGCAATCATCCCATATCGTGCTAACAGCGTGCCGCAACGCTTATATTGAATTACCGTTAGACGTTCTCCGAGTCATTTTTGAGGTATTGCTATGTCCTATGTTCCTTTTGGAGAGTTCCAGCCCGTGTGCATGAGTTTATTCTCAAGAGCAATGATACCGGAATTCCCAGACACATTTCCTACATATTTTTCATTCTTCTTCCTGGGGAACATCGCCTCATGCTGAGTTTCATAAAATATTAATTATTTTATATCTCTCCAGCATCTTGGAGACAATCTTCTGTGTATGGTTTGTTGGTTACTAGACTCATGGAATTTTTCCATAAGGATCCTAAGGATTAGATCACCTATGGTAGAGTAAGCGCTACTATGGTAGTTTCCAGTTTTACAGTACCATTGATGAGATTGTGATTTGTAGTGAAATTCTGATGATAGGAAAACTTTGGAGTCCCCGAGATAATACAGCATTTCCGTATATTACAGTTGTTTTAAATTACTTCTAAATCACTGGTATAACCTGTGTTTTAAAGAGTGGTAAAACGTTATCAAAGAACTCGTATTACGGTGGAAGATGCTGCTTATTTCAGAGATGAAACATCACTAGGATATTATTCGATTAAGGGAATGCATGCGTGATTCGAAGAATCATACTTAATAGGACTTGCGTATGGTAAAGTCGTTTACGAATTTTGCTGATACATAAGCTTCGATTGCACAATGAATTTGATGTAAATTTTAGTGTTCTAGTGTTTAATTTAGGAATATTTTGATATGTAAAATATAATTTTAGATATGGATTTATCTTACTCACAATTACACATTATGTGAAAATAATAATAATAATAATAATAATAATAATAATAATAACAATAATAATAATAATAACAATAATTCCGCAGTTTGCTGTGCATCGTCAAGTAGACGCATTGTTTGAAATTTTGATATCTTACGTCTTCCAATTCTGTATCTCTGTTTGAAGTTGTGCAACCATCCATTTTTCCTTGAAATCACTGCGATCTATACTCGCGCAGTTTGACGTCCATAACGTAGAACACCATTATCATATACATCCTGTAAATTATATTATCGAGCATTCTTGAAATGTGCAAACACCAGTTTTGTAACTAGTGTGCCTTGTTCTCCTTGAATATCCACAGTTTTTCTTACGTACTATACGGTAATATTGCTGACTGATTCGAAATCTCTTCAAAATTGTTTTTTTACTATGTTGTATATGATCAACCACATGCACCCACAACTTGGACAACGATTGTCCTTTACTACGTTTCACTGGAGATGGATTTGTAGCCCTGTCCGACATGGATGACGAACTACATGGCTGGAACTGTTTTCAATATCACTTTCACTTAAACACGTATCGTCATCATTGTACTCCTCATGTACAGTTTCCCTGGAAAAGAATGAGACGATTGAATATTCTAAGTTTCAGATGTAATACACTGCGCATGATCGGAGACCAGAGCACTGATACACAAGGTAACGAATATTGAGTTACTTAAATTCAGGCTATTTGGTTTGTTACTAGCAGCGTTCCGAAAAATTAAAAAACTGCAAAACATATGATAATATTACGTAAATAAAAGATAAATATATTCTTAAATCGTGTAGTTAAATCGACAATAGACATTCATCACTAGATTGACACTCCGCACAGAAAGAAAACCTTTCGTGTCGTTTCAATAGCTCAGACGCTAAGACTTCTGCATGTTGTGTAGAAGAGTGCGAGTTCGATTATTAGTCTACACACCAACGATTTTTTTGTGTCAAATAACGTTGAAATAGCTAAGTAACGTTGAAATAGAGTTTTACAAAGTCCTGAGATTAAGTGTTTATGATCGAAAATACAAAATTACAAATTATAATATTATAAACGTTAATGTAATGAATGCATTTATATAGAAACATATACAATGTAAATGCATATATATTAATAACTAACAATTAAAATGAAATTAAAAATATTCCTAAACCACACAGACCAACTTTTACAAAGGTTTAGAGTCCTTAGGTTTATGTCATTTGTTGAGTAATTATTATAATATTTTATTAGTAGCTTTCCCATATGTGTAATAAATGCACTCGCTCAAAACAATTTTTGTTAAAAGTGTGGTTTTAGACTATTTCATTCTCACCTCTTCAGTTGATTTTAACTATTTTATCTACGTGTTTGCAATAGTGTTTAATTTAATGTGCATTCAATTTTATTCATGTTACGATTGAATGAAAAGCACTGTTGCAGTTATTAACTGATTACATATATTAATACAACTTATTAAATACATCTGCTAAGTAACCAATTGCAGTATCTTTTGCAAAAATCTTGAATGTTTAAGTTGTCAAAAATATTTCTGTAGTATATACTAGAAGACGTTAAAAGAATTTGCAATAGATTTGGGATCCTCTACTTTATAATCAGTGGTTTTAATGAAAAAATATTTTCTTTCTACAAGTTCAACTTTAATAATATTCCGAATAGCTTTAATTGCATTATCTGAATTTTGTACTTCTCTATTCAAATGTATTCTATTTCCCTCTTTCACAATTTTTATACATTACACTGTGCTTCTTGTAGTATTTAAGAACATGAGGCTCATTACATTGCAACTCATTACATATAGGTTCTTCTTTTTTTAATACATGAGATTTTAAGTCCCTGAGTTATCTACATTTTTTTTTTTTTTACTTTTCAATGTTTTCACAACATAGAGTGGAGAACATCCACTCAAGTGATTCTGAAATTAAGTGAAAAATACAATACATTTACTCTTAATATCAGTAATACCAGTATCATATACGTTTTTTCCAAGACTCATTTTGTAGACATAAATGTAAATAATCACTAGAAGCAGCATTTGACCTTTTTATTTTTTTTTAAATTAATATTTTGAAATTGTTCAGTGACATTGGAAACACTTAGGATTTGTTTATCATGTTAAGACAAGCCATTGATTATAGATTCTGTGGAATGAAAATTCAGTCTAATTTCTGTGTACAAAACTTTTATCAATGGCTGAGCTACTTCAGCTTGTATGCTGGTGGGAAATTACTCTACGACTAAGGTTTTCAGTTAAGAAGTGGAATTTAATTTACTTTTAAGGAAAAGTTCCGAGAGGTAATCTATGTTTATGTCACTACAGATCACAAATTCCATATGAGATTTCTAAAGTATTCTTTACAAATTCAATGTTAGATATAAATATTAATAAAATAATGTAAGAAATATGAATGATTGTAGTGATAAGTCTGATTTACATTATAAAAACAGAAGTCATATTCTCGGCAAGATTCGAAATTTCGATGTTTGGTTTTGTCGTCCAACGCTTAAGTACGGATCTGTTCAATGCTTATATTAATAACCTACAATTTATCTCTAGCAATGTGGTGTCATAACTTGGTTTTTTTTACTTAATGTAAGTAGATTTAATTTGTTTAGATTCCAAACAATTGGACTTCCTGTTATATCCTGTTATTGAAATATTTAAGTCAGATTTGATTTTTTAACTCTACTGTGCAAGATGCCCCTTACTTCAATAATTCTATATCACGTTAAAAAGTCATTGTCTATACTAATTTATTATCGTCATCCTTCATTTCTCATCGTAATGGCGGGCCGGACATGATATGAGAGAGCGAGTTATGGCTGTAGTTGATGCTGGATTTGGGGCTAGATCTGCTGGCCGTTTGGTCGGTGTTCCTGGAAGTACAGCCGCGAGGTGAGTTCATCGTTACCAAAGTTCAGGAAGGTCGAAAATCGCCCTAATCCTGGGCGTCCGCGGATTTCTTCATTGAAGAGAATGGTCTCTTATTCGAGACAGTTCGACAGGACCTCTTTCGGACTGCTAACGAAATAAGAGCAGCATGTAACTTTCCCGGTTCTTCACAGACTGTAATCAGCAGGTTGAGGAACCGCGGTATTAGGAGCCGAGGGCTGCGCAAATGGAAATATTGGGAAGCTGGCGCGCTACCAATCGAGTGGATTTCGATTGGGAGAAATGTACCTTCTCTCCGACGAAACAACCATCTCGGGAGTGATTACGAAGGTCCTGTCCGTGTCTATGGTAAGGATGGTCTCCGACATGATCAGCGCTATGTGCACCGACGTGAAAGATCGGGGCGCTTTAGCATATCGTGTTGGTGTGGATATCTTGCGATGGATCTGGTGTTATAAAACGCATCGATGCCGGTATAATGCGGGAATTTACGAACACATTCTGAAAATATATTCCTTCCTTCCGTCAGAGAACGTTATCCCGAAAGAACATTGCTGTTCTAGCAGGTAACCATTCCGTACAATATGCCGCAAGCATTCAGAGATGGTTTCAAGAGGATCCGAGATCGAAATGATTAATTGGCCTCCGAAGTCACCTGGATTTGAATGTCATCGAAAATTAATGGGCGGAATTGAAAAAGAGAAGGATAACCACCAATGCCCACCGACGCCCTAGAAATCGAGACGAAGGTGTGGAATCAAGTTCTTTGACACAGTTGATCTCGCCGGGGATAAGAACTTATTCCACAACCTCGTGACATCCATGCCGGATTGACTTACAGCTGTAATAGAAGATGATGGCATGTGGACAAGATTTTAAGTTAACAGGTCTCTTTTTGTTTCTTATGATTTTTGTTTGAGGAAGAATACTTTTAACTTCCAAGTAAGATTTATTTTTTTTGACGAGGTTCAGCCCACTTGTAAAGCCCAGAAATTTGGCATAAATTATTCCATATTTTCGACAAATTACACAGTCGAGGAACTCTGAACAAATTAATTACACCTCAATGAAAAAAATTTCACCTGGGATCGAACACGAGACATTTTGTTTATACAGTGGAACCGACACGCTACTATATGAGCTACCGAGACAAGACAGTGACAGCAGCAGTCCAGAATGTAGTTCCTATAGCAGGCATTTACCATTCGGTACAGAGAAGCAATGATATTTTGTGACTCGAGCTATGTAGTGAAATCGTGGCCTCAAATGGCTATCTTCTTCGTGATCCTTATTCTGGTCCTTGTCCCTATTTGTGGTCCTTGTAACAGTTCTTGTTATATTTGTCATGGTGCTTATTGCTACGTCGATATCGAGGAACTGCGCTGTAGAACTTCAACTTCCGACGACCAAGAGTCGTCTCATTCCTTTAAGGTTAACTGTACGTTGTCAGGGATGCTGCGGAATCGGCCAGAAAATTTTGTAGATGAGATAAACAAACTTATCCCAACGTTCAGTAAAGAATTTATTTTCAACTCCGGCCAATCGAATTTGAAGGGGAAATGCATATAAAAGGAACCTGGAAATTAGTGGTACCAAGAGAGTTGTATCAAGATCAACGAACATAAATTTCCTATCGCATTCGTATGCAATTGTACTGACTATTAATCTGAATGGTAAATTGACTGGGAAGTTATTTATTGTGCTGCGAGAAGTTGGAGGTGCTCTGCTTCCTACGATTCTTTCTCGTGTCAGTGATCTTGCAAGGGCAGTAGGGAATATTTAACGTCACAGGAAGCAAGAGTGGGAAAATGGGCTTAGCAGAACTACAACTGTGGTATGAGCACTACTTTTGGTCAATAGCTGGTGAAAATAACTTTCTTTTTTTGATTTTCTTGTCTGCGTATAAAAATCATACTCCTTTAGAGCAAACTATCCCTCCTGAAAAGTGTGTGATATTGCAATTCATACCACCTGGAACCACTAGAGAAATTCAACTCTGGATGTTTGTTTTTCCGCGCCTATAAAACATATCGCACCATTTGCAGCTACGCCTTAAAGGGTAGCCAGTTTCATGATAAACTCTCCACCACAGACTGTTTTGCATTCGGTTGCATGTCCTCACATTCCATCAGTTCTCGTCACCATGTTATACCAGTATGATTCTAAATGCATTCTTTAAGGGTGAATATCCAGCAGAATGTCCTTAACGGTTTATAACTCCTAAGAATTTCGCCTTCGATGTTAATGGTGCGAACTTTTGTGATCTGTGTCGTGTCATTTTTCATTCGGTGTTCATGGTGCAAATTAATGGTTTGTTTTGAACATTTCTTGAATATCGACGATGTTCATTTTGTGAAGTGTAATACATACATCCCATAGAGAGTTGATCTCTGCACCTCTCGAACACTTAATTTCTGTCACCCTCCTAATGCATATGGTGGGCCATTAGTAGCTAATATTTTTTCCTTTTTAGTAATTGTTAAACACAATACTTTCAAATGAACCTTACAAGAGATTCCACTTGCGACATCGCACTCAAGGATTCCTTGTTAAGAGTTTCCTCATGTGCATTAGCTTCTTTATTTCACTACGGTATAACATAGAAGACATTGCGCCGGCCTACAGGCATCAGTTTATTTCATAGAAATGAATTAATTCGCAAAAAAACTTTCTCGGCCTGGATTCCATGTTCGTTTTTTTTGTGGTTCTTGGCGCCATAATATTTTCGAATCACATTGGTCAATTCCTTCAAAGAATAATTATTGCAAAGTCTTTGATAAATATTATATTAGAACATGTTCGTATTTACATTCAGAACAATCAAAGACTTTTAAAGTGTTGTAAGTAATTTGACAATAGAACATGTAAATGATTGGCAAGTCTTGAAAAGACATGTGATGCGTCGAATTTTACGAAAATTTGATCGTATATAGCATCTTTAGAAGTAGTTTTCTTTACAAGATGTCTTAGCCTTTCATTCCGTGGAATGTTTGCCATGAGGTCCCGAAGGAGAGTAGACGTGGTAGATTATACGCATAAATGTTGCAGTTTCAAATCCTACCATATCGTTGATATGAATCTAGTGATTTGTTGTGAGGTTCTGACAGGAAAATTGGCAGTCCCCAGAGGAAATATTTCCATACAATACAATAATTGTTTGAAGGGCTTCTTGAAAAAAAAACAGCCACAGTAAAAAACGTAACTTTTGAGGAGAAACAAAAAACTATCTGACATGGGTGTTGTTGACACTTCAATTATGAAATTCATCATGCAATTTCTTAAGGTATTTAGAAACTTGGGAAAACTGAAGTACATTTATAACTTAAATTGACTCAGAAATACATGTGTAAATGCAGGTAACTTGATTTGTTTTAAGAAAAAAATACTCGGAGTGTTCTTCTCCTTCAATCTTTTTCTTTTATTATACCCGTTTCTTCTCCTTTCTTTGCTTACGTTTCTTCCACGAGGTTACTTCTTCACAAAAAAGACTCCATAACTAATACAATAATTCACGTGCCAAAATATGTTTCTCTGAAATGACTTTTGCAGCGTACCTAAGAAGCAGTACTGTCAATTTACTACAATTAAAAATTGTATGGATAAATGTTTCAAGATGATATTAATGGAATATTTGTAAATGCTAGCATCATCCTGGCTGGACAATGTTTTCAGAAAAGAAAAAAGTTTTGGACTATGTTCGTTTTATGAAAGTCACTGAAAATTTCCACTCTATAACATAGCCCCATGGTGTTTTTTCTAACAACAAATTTAGTAGATGGCCGCTACAATACGCTCATCGTATGCTTATTATCTCAAATTTTCATTATTTTGGACTATGATTCTTTTTTCAAAATCCTTCAATTGTTTCTTTTCGATGTTAGTCTTGAATTTCTAGGATTGCACTTCTGTGTTAAAACTGGAAGACGCTTTTCAAGTAGCTCATATTACAGTGAAAGTTGCTGAATTTTTAAGATATACAATATTACGAGAATATTTTTCTATGATGGAATGCATGTGAAGTTGAAGAAGTTAACTTAATAGTACTTGTACTTTAATACAAGGAAAATTCATTACTTTGTTGCTAATATTTCAAATTCAAAAGCACAATGAGTTTTATCCAAGTAATTTTATGTAATTTGTCGTTGTTATAATACATAATTTAGGAAATTTTAAAGTTTAAAACAACTTGTAGATGCAAAGATATTCTTTATACAGTATTATTATGGTACTCTATGTGGACATACATCATATCTGAGACCAAATTAAGTTAAAATATATATATATATATATATATATATATATATATATATATATATATATATATATATGTTGTGTAAACTCATAAATCAAGAGAGCTAAAACAGACTAACATTATAAAATTAGAGTCCTGCGTTTGGACACCTAGAGTCTCCAAGCAAACTGCAACAGTGTAGATGCGGGTATGCAGAGTAAAGTCAATCATGACAGGCCAAATCGGCCCAAATGGTGTCGAGAAGTTAAGATTCCATCTTCATAAATAATCGGCATTATGTAGAATGTATGGAGTAACCCTATTTACACAGTTCAGATCTGCTGTTCAGTGAACATGAGAAACAAAACAAAGCTAGGCATTTGGAGATCAGTGCTCAATAGAATTTGGTAGATATCACTTCATTAGGAAAGAAGGAAATGCATTTTATATGAAAGAAAAAAATTTCATTTGAAAACATGATCTTTACAGTCATTCCTTTTAATGCATAGAGACTCGTATGATTTATGTTGTTTTAAGATTTCTACTGAGATTGATGTTTTCTAATTGTTAATTCCAACTTTTAACTACATCTAAAGTATCTAGACGCGTTTTACTTATTTAAAAAATTAGGATAAACAAATTACAGGGCAGTAGCCATGGCGACTGAAGACTGTGACTCCCTGAATATTTTATCGAGTTCGAAAGGTTTGAAGACTTATTTTTTCATTTATGTCACTACTACTAAGGCATAATATTAACAAAAACAGTTGTGGGAAGGTATTCCAATGTGCGTTTTAGATTGATAGTGTAATATTTCTTCAGCAACTGAAGACAGTTGTCACTATTTAGCGTCAGTGAAGAGCGCAAAAGTGCCTCTAAGTGCCAGTATTTCTATTGTATAGATATTTAATTCTAATATATGCTAGTAAATGTATCTTTATCTAGCTTGAATGGTTTTCTCATTGTATGTGTGGCTGCTGAAGAAAGGGTTGGCTTCTGAAAATTTTGGAGTTTTGTCTATCCCTGATACAAATAATCTTTTATTGCATATAGGCCACAAGCTCTCTTTAAATAAATAGCCTACATTGTCATTACTGTTATTAAATCCATGGCATATTACACATTAGTACAATTTCTGTTATTCACTGACATATACAGACAGGCATTCCCTGCGGGTGGCTGAGTAGTCAGACGCTCAGCCTGTCACGCAGGCGGTCCGGGTTCGAGTCCCGATCAGACCGGGAATGTTTCATTGAAAATCCATAGTGACACTTGTGGTGGACAAGGTCGCAGTTAGGGTTCTTCTCGAGGTTCTTTCGTTTCCCCTTGGCATTTACATCATTCCGTCAACATTTCTCCATTTCGTCATCAATCCGTAACATTCTCCGATCGCCGGTTGGCGGCTTACGAAGGAGGCTGTCCTATGAACGAATGAGATGGCTTGTTCGAAACATGGTTTCAAATCGAACTCTGGTGTATTCAACCGGTGTGATTTTGGGGATGCGCCTAACTTGAGGGTTGACAAAAGATCGTAAGAGGTCGCAATGCTGGTCATAGTGCCCCAAATACAGACAGGCACAGTAATAAACAGATTTAAGCACAGAGTAACGGAGCGTGCGGGGAACTGCTTCCGTTTAGATTGAACTGCTTGACCCGCAGTGGTCTCCGTACCAAATGAAGCTAGTTTGTGATCGCCATACACCTAACGTGTATCCATAGTGGCCAAACGCAACGCTCTAATTCAATCAATAGTTGCATTATCAACATTAGTCCAAAAAAGTAAACAGGAGAGACGTAAAACAATTTTTCACCTAAATAGTGAATGCGTGCGCGTCTTCAATTGGTACAATATTAACCTTCTATATTGAGTCACATTATGCATAAAATTCATGATGGTAGTTTTATTGTTATTTTCTTCTGCGATTTTTGAAATTTTGTTGACACATATTGTTACTTCAAGTTATTAAATTTGTAGCAAAATTGATATAAAATGCATGTTATCAATAGCGTGAACAGGCGTCCGCATTTAACCCGAAAGGGTTAGTTTTATTGTCTTTGTCCGGGTGTCTGGTGGACACTGTCCGACGCCCTTTATCCCGATTTCAAAGAAATTGCACTTTAATGAGAAATTATTTGTGTGATACTGTTATATTTATAACACGAAACTGCTTTTTAAGGAATAACATGATGTGAATTCGCTTGCTTCAAAGTGTGGTTGCAAAAATGATTAGGCCTTTCTGAGCCTACGCAGTGAACATTGTAATAATTTAGGATTTTTCGTTCGCGCAAGTTGCATATCTTTTAAATAAATCTAGTCTGCAGTGTTGCCTGTGGCGGAAATTTACAATAAGCACAGCCATAATTTGAACAAAGTCTTGCGCTCAGTTACAGTATATTTCGTTTTCATTGTTGACAACAATGCTAAGCTAGAATTGCCAGTGATTTGAATAAATTTGACTAACGTTAATCCGGTTCCACCATTTAAAGAGTGCTCCCTTGACGTTATTGTCACTTATCTATGCTTTAATTTTTCTCGCTTTCTGGTGTTTCATGTTAGTTTAGTGAATTTACAGCATTATTCTAATTCAGTATATAACTGCCATAAAGAATGTGTTAAGTCCAATACAAGGGGTTTTGAGGAGATAAAATTTCTAAAAAAAAAGTAGTTGTAATAGTGAAAGTGAGATGTTTTGTATATTTTTAGAATATTATGTTCATTGTTCAAACAAAGGTAAAGGTGACAAAAACCTAACACTTAGAGACACAGAAACATAAACTGAACACATCTTCCTTTGTTTCTAGTTCGTGCTCTGATTCGTTTTTGAAGCCAACTACTTCAACCCTTGATGATGAATCAGTAGCATCAGAATTGACATTGATGTATCACCCTGTTACATCACCATTCTTTCCGAAGTTTAGATTGCACAGTCACACTAAATAGGGTTTTCACGATTCAAGATAGCTACATAAATGACTCTAGGAAGGATCAAGACTATAGCAGTTTGTCATAATGTCTTAAGCCCAGGTTCAGTTCTGAACGTAACAACTGAAATTGTTAATAACATATATTATTTCTCGGTGGCAGCTGAAAACAATATAAAAGGCAACACCATATTTCTTTATTTTACTTAAGCACTTCAGATTAGAATTTGGGATGAAAACATGCCTTCTAGAATTTTTATGAAAACAATGACAAGCTTTCTGAAGTAATAGTCATGATATATTGAAGAAAAATTGAAGACAGTAAGTTGAATGTTGCAAAACTTATTCATTACTTTCTAGCAAACAATGTCAGCTAATTATGGCAAACACTGCAGTGTCTTTGAAAATATGAAGGATAAGAAACCAGATCTAGTGAAAGCGAACTCTTTGGCCCATGTTAACAACTGCTCCAGATATGGATATATCAGACTGAATATTGATGTTGAAAACATTATTCTGAAGATGAGCATGTTTTTTGACATTTATTCTCTTAATCAAGCAAGGCTGTAAAAGTAACAGCTGATAATATAAAACAAAGGAAAGTGTAAAGAGATGGCAGCGCCATAAACTTAGGTACGAGTAACTGCTTCATCTCCCAACTGTTGCATAAAACGACATGATTGCAAGACTGATATTGTTTATGCAAAGAACATTAAAATGACTGCGAAAGCTTACCCATTTGAAATACAAGGACTCATGTTATTTATGAATCAAGCAATTCATCTACTGCAGTACATACGAATGCTGTATAGCACTTAACTCAATTTCGATTAGAAATTGAACTCGTCGATTCCAATTGTAATATTAATTTAAGTATTTCAAATATACACTGAGGTTGAAAGAAAAATTAAACAATGAAAGTATTTTATTTAGGTTTTTAATACACACGAACAGAAATCTTAACGTTGTCACAACGAAAGTGAGATATTCAAGAATTCAAACATGCATTCATAAATTCCTTGTTTAATATATGTTTCCACAAATCTTCTATTCGCATATGTGACAAAGAACAGTGGATATATTAACGGTAGATTTGAATATATTTTACTTGAGGACATCGTCGTCCTCTACTAAATATTGTGGATTCCATGACTTTGTGCAGTCATCATGTAAATATTATTAATGGAGAAAAATTCCTTCTCTCAGCGGGAATCGAACCCAAGACCCTAAGACCCTTAAACTTCACTTAAGCTTGAAGCGCTGAGTGCTCTAACCAACTGAGCTATACCAGGATAACTCAAATTCGCCTCGCTGAGGAGTCTCAATTTGATTTCCAGTGTCGGTACGAATTCTTATCCATTAATAGTGGATTTGATGAATTTAA
Source organism: Periplaneta americana (assembly GCA_025594305.2). Classification (NCBI taxonomy): domain Eukaryota; kingdom Metazoa; phylum Arthropoda; class Insecta; order Blattodea; family Blattidae; genus Periplaneta; species Periplaneta americana. The sequence continues at coordinate 68,904,846 of JAJSOF020000007.1, forward strand.
ATACATTATAGTCACAACATGCCATGGTATGAAAGAAAACTCGACCGGGATTCGAACCTGCGACTTCCTGTACTCCGGTCAGGCGCTCTACCATTGAGCTACCGGGAGTTCGTCTCACACCAAAGGAAAAGTCGCAGGTCTGAATCCAGGCTCGAGGTTGTGGAATTTTTCTTTTCATACCATGGCATGATTGTGACTATAATAGTATTTAAATTCATTAATATGTCACATCAACGGATGTATATACGTCACCCACATCGTAAGATGAAGATTACATTTGTAAAGTTTCTTCTCACCCATAAGCAGTGCTGACTAGATCAGACGCTATGGACAGTACTTTATAACAGAGTCGCCAGTATGAAAAGATAATTCCAAGGCTTTGGCGTGAGACGAACTCGATAGCTCAATGGTAGAGCGCCTGACCGAGTACAGAAAGTCGCAGGTTCGAATCCCCCTCGAGGTTGTGGAATTTTCTTTCATACCATGGCATGATTGTGACTATAATAGTATTTAAATTCATTAATATGTCACATCAATGGACGTATATATACGTCACCCACATCGTAAGATCTTATAATGTGGATTTGAAGTTGTTTCGTTTTTTACCTCAGTAATTATAGGTTTGGAGAAATTATGAGTTCTAATTAGAGTGATTTTCATAATATAATACACTTTTCCAACATGACTAATCTAGGAAACACTATTATAGTAGTCTAATCTAAAGATTATGTCATTAACTAGCAGTAAAAATGAAGCTCCTTACACAATATTTCGTTTTTGAGATTTGTACGCTCATTCATATTAGCCTAGACGAAAATTTCGAAGTTCATATTTGAAGTAATACAACTGTGCAGATTTTAACAGATTATTCCATGCACAGAGTACAACGAAAGATCCTAATACCACATTAGTCCCAAATGGATACTTTTCTGACAAAATATTTTTCCTAAATATTAAAACTGTTTTACATGAAAAGTTCTATTCTCACGAATTACCTTGTTACTCGTATTATAGAAATTGCTAAAGGATGATTAATACCTTTCCAGTTTTCAATAAAGTGAACTGTTTTCTTGCGAATTAAATACACTTATCGTTATTTCCTGTCATTAGAAGGAAGTCTGGCTTACCTTGATAAAGTGGCTGGGGAACGGAAAGTTACTACTCGTAGGGGAATCGGCGATGCGCTGTTGCCAAACTACGCAGATTTTCAGTCTAATTTTTGTAATTAACTACGCTTTTGATTACAAAACGCAAAACAGGCTTTTTATTTGTTTTAATATATTGTTTTGCTTCCACCTACAATTTGCTCAGTTATGTCACTTTCACCCTGTATTTTTGCACATATTATGAAATAGTGATGTAAATAAAAGTCTATCAACATGAAAGTTACATTTTGATCCTCAAAATAGTGATCCATTATAGGGCTGCAGAATTAGTATCAATTTATGTCTGCAACTTGTATATTCTCAGTTCAAGTGTCAGAAAATTAATAATTGAATCAGTCATTTGAGAAAGGTCAATTCCATGTTTTCCAAAATTGAGTTCCTAGACCTTAGACCCATCTATTGAGTATGATATGGGCTCAATTCTGCAATGTAGTATTGAGAATTAAGCTGTCTCTGTATATCGTTCATTTTAGAAATGGCTCAAATCCTGGAATAGAGACCTTTCTAAACTGAACTCACCTGACATTTTGTGGTAGCATTCAGGAACTTATTTTATCTGACAGTAATGCATATAATATATAGATATTATGTTCAAGCAATGTAATGCAATGCAAAATGGAGTCAGTTACAGAAGTGTGTATTTCTTCAGGCAAAAAATGATCCTCGACTCAATGCTAGGAAAATGTATGAGATGTTTAAGAGAAATATCCCGATACTACTGCTAAATACAAGTGCTATCTAAATTATTTTTATGGCAATTTTAACCTGGCTTTAGGCCACAAATTGACATCTGCATAACTTGTGAAGAACTTCTCGTTAAAATTATTTTTACATGATCGTGCTAGAAAGGTGGCAGCAACGGAGCTCATGATTCATGAACGTAGAGTCCACAAGTTCTTCACAAGCATGAAACAGAGAAAAGAAAGGTGCCTGGAAAGTAACAGTGTCCTATCACTCTGGTTTGATTTAATGCAAAATTTGGCTCTTCCACGCATCCCTTGTAAGATATATTTTATCTTAGACAATTTGGGTTAATGTATTAAACATTCACAATATTGCAACTGGCGAGTGTGTCATGTATGTTTATCACGAAGGATTAGCGAAGAAAGGAGGAAATGATGCGTGTTCATTTATTTATGGCTATATTAAAATCACGTGCCGAGAAGTGTTACTGAACTTAATTTGTACTCGGACAGATGTGTTGGACAAAATAAGAACCATGCTATGGTTAGAATGTGTGCTGCATTAGTTGAAACTCAAAAGTTTGACAAGATAACTCATTTCTTCCCTCTTGGATGGCACTCATTTAATGCTTGTAGCAGGACTTTGGTTTGATTAAAATATCAATTCGTTAGGAAGATAGGATATGTTCCGTTAAAGAATATTTTTCATTTATAGTGGCAGCTGCTAAAAATAATAGGTTTGTAGTGACTTTGGTGTGAAGTGATGATGTCTTGGGAGTTAGTAAATGGTGGTCTAAATTTTACAGAAAAACTGCAGTGGCATCTGAAACAAAAAACAAATAACGTGATCAAAGAATCATGTTTCAGCCTACTTTGTACAATCAGTTTGAATATTCTTCTGAACACCCTGGACAGGTCATTGCTTTAAGATACATCACTGGTCTTGAACAGTATACATTTTATCTCAGGTTACCAGCTCCATCAAGAGTGGTTCAACTTCCAACGCGTAAAGCTTATGACAGCAAAGGGCCTAAGAAAATTGCAGACTTGAAGAGACTTATGTGTTATATCCCAGAAGAGCACAAGGGCTTCTATGAAGAAATTTTAGCTTGGCCTACATGCAGTGCAGATGTTCCTGAGTGAACTCATTTAAGTGTGTCTACTTCGGAAGTGTGATACTGAAGTTAATTCAATGATCAGGGGCGTATTTTGCGGGCTACCAGCGGTAGCCCAAGGAAATTACAAAAGAAAAAGTTTATAATATAACATAATGTAATAATTTTGTATTATTAGTTTTACCACAGTAATTAAAATTAAAGTAATTGTTAGATATTTTTGTGTAATAATAGGGTCAGCGGTAGCCCAAACCCTTTAACCAGTATACGCCTCTGTCAATGATACAAATTACTTTGTTGAATATTTCGAACTAATTTTGATATGTTTTATTTAATAACTTTGTAACAGATGCAAAATTCTGTAATAAACTTAACCATATCAATCATGTTAAATTTCGGTGCAGTCAGTTTTTAAAGGGCTCAACTCTATGACTTTCGCCTTAAAATTACTGGTATTTAATTAACAACAAAAGATTACGCATCAAAAATATAAAAAGCCTTCTAGCACAAAAATTTAGCCTATAAATTAGTTAAAAGTAATACATTGTAAAAGGAAAAACATTTTTTTTTCACTCTACTAAAAATTTTACTTTTTTATATTGAGCCCTTTCTTTAAATGACTGAGTCAAATATATTTCCATGTCCCCACGTACAAATCTCCTTAAGCTTACTCTGAATTCAAGTGGTAGAATTTCTAGTTACAAATTCAGTGTGAGACTTCACTGTAATTGAAATGTCTCCAGGATAGTTTTAAGACTATTGCCAGGGAAGTGCACTGGTGGAGCTACAAATCTCAAGAGCCTCTGTACAGGCATTACGTGGTATTCTCTATACGAAGGTGTAACAGTTATACCTCTTGGACTTAGCCCCCAGGGTCCCATATTTAAAGCAGTAGAAACACTTATCCTCGCAGATGAGAAAGTCCTGTTTGCCATTTCAGAGGATGATTTACAGAACTCAATACACTCTTTAAATATTATTTCAAAAGTTTATGTTATGGATATTCCTGTATAAAAATTAAACGTAATGACATTTTAATGCAAACACACCCTGCGAAGCAAAATTTGTATTGGTAAATTGATAACTAGAATTCGGATTTATATGCTTTATAAAAGTTTGAGATAGTTGTTTAGTCCGAAGACAGGTCTGTACCTCACAAGTGATACCGACATGACACCACTTGTGAAGGAACTAGGCAAGGAGGTAATGAGATAGGGTGGCCAGTTCCTTTCACCCTCCACTGCATACATGGCCGATTAGCTACATATTACACTAATGAGACTTCAGATGTATAAGTACAAACAATTGTTCTTCCTCTGATATGCAGTCAAATATGCTCTATAACAGGCATGTGCACTATATTCTCGCGCGTGCACTATATATATATATCACTCCTTAATTTCTCCCTCCACAAACATTATTCATGTCTGCGTGTACGTACTGTATGCAGAGGTTGTACTCGGTATCATACCAATCTAATCAGGGGTGTGTAAAGTGGTGGAATACGGCGAATAAGGTGTAGGTTTCATTTTAATTTCCAAGAAACTTGGAAACAAGAATATTTTGTTATTTTGGACAAAGATAAAGCTCAATGCCTTAACTGTTCAGTTGTAATTTATATTAAATATCTCAAATGACACTTCGATCTCGAACATAAGAATGCTTATGGCAAACATAAAACACCTACAGGCAAGAGTTTAAAACATGATTGCTAAAAATGATTTATATTATTAAAATAGTTATTACACGCGATAAAGAAACGTGTTATTTTAATTTTAATTCTTGTCCAGGGTGAAATAGTGAGAATGTTTTCAAGAATATATGTCAGATCACAGTGAAGTAGAAAACTGCGAATTTAGTGATCACGTGACTGAAGGAGAACAATCTGACGTGTTGGTGATGATGGTGGTACTGGTGATGGTTGTAAAAATAACAATGGTTTAGTTTAAAACAAATCTTGACAAAAATAATAATAAGTCTCTAGGTTTTAAAAGTGTTAAAAGTGACTTTTCTTTGTCGTTAAATTTTTATCGAACCCAAGACCTTCCTCTAACGAAATTAATAACATTTACCCCTTAATGCATTAAGTAACGACAAAGACTTTGTTCAAGACATTATTTGAAGCATTCTTATGTCCGTAATAACTGTTTTGAAGTTGGAGTGATCTGATCACTTGCTATGCAACTTTTACCTACCTACGTACCTAATTAATGATCAAGGACAACAGCTACAATTTAAACTTTTAAATTTCGATAGTCAAAGTATTTACTAGTCATTGAGTTTTTGATTGTTCGAACCAAATAATCTCAGTTCGTGATAGAATACGACATAAGTGGTCATAATTATTATTGAAGAATTGCCTGGATCCGATACTGCACCGTGTGTGAAAGCAGTGAAAGTGTCTGTATGACCCGTCAGTGAAAAAGATATTGCCTATATGGCATCAAACTTTTCATTCATACCAAGCACTGAACAATTAGAACGTAAAAAAATCTTTCTTTTGTAGCCAAACAGCAACAGTAAAGGATGCCCAGGTGAACATATCTTGTGCTTTCGGTGAAACTGGGGAAAATTTAAAAGTAAGTGGGACAATGTACTAAATAAGAATATAGGATTTTCATTGTTGGAAAAAGGATCAAGAGTGATATTGGGGGAAAATATAAATGTTCCAGTAGGTATTCATGTTTCTACTGTAGCCAATTTATGATTTGCTCCTCTCACATCTGTTTCAGTAGGAACAGGTTTTTCTGCTTTCAGAGTGGTTCTCACTGACAAACAGCAAAGATTAACTGTTCAGAATTTAGAAACAATTCTGGTGATGTACTGTGCAGATAATAAAATTATGAAAAAGAATGAGCATGGAACTGAATTTCATTAACTTAAAAAGTGCAATAATTATTTCTTTTTTCAATATATTAAATTTGCGCAGCTGTGTTCATAAATTATATAGAGTTGTCTGCCCCCATTTCTTAAATAAACTTTTGTGGCATATTTTGTTTATTTTAGTTTATAACTTCAGTGAAGTAAATAGGTATGAAGCCTTAATCATTTGTGCCTAAAATACGTAGTTTTAATGAAATGCAGTCTGCGTACAAAGTCCGTAATCACACATTACAAAGTATACAAATATTCTAATATTTCCAACAAACAAACAAGAAATAATTGCAATTATTAAAAATCTGAAGTCAAAAAGTTCCTCAGGGTATGATGAAATAACAAGCAAAGTATTAAAAGCGAGTTCACATATTATAACTGGGCCATTAAGTTATTTAAGTAACTATTCAATGTTCAATGGTGTACTTTTCTTTTTAAAAGCGTGATTAGGAAGGTCAAATGGATTTAAACGCCTCTTGTATATTACGCCATCTATTCTGTCACTAATGTTGTATAGAAGTCACGTCACTCCTTGAAATTCAAACCCTGACTGATTATTTTTCTCTTCTATATTTTGTTTCCGGCCATCTGTTTACTGTCATAAAGTTTACTGCCTTACCCAGCCTTGCTATCGTTAAACACTGGGCTATATTACAGTATAAACATTAAGCATTGTGAAGGGCTCCCCCTCTAAGCTGAGCTGACAATAATAAAATAACTTTAGACAAAATACTTACTGTTCCTTAAGGTATTAATCATTTGATGAATGAATGCATTTGTTTGTAATGTGACGATATAAGTTATATACAGTTATACGAGTTATATGTATATGCAACGGGGATTTCGTAAAACTTTCCGTGGGCAGCCTTCTACCCCACGGCCACAAGCATTTTATTACTTGGGATCGCGAGCGCGTGCATGCCTCCGGAAAATAAATTGTTACAAATGTATGTTTGCAGATCCCACATTTTCAAATGCAGTACTTTACAGATAATACATTAGGGAACAAGTCTATATTTTTTCAGATTTTTAACTTGGCTATATAATATAGTAATTTTGCTTTGAATAATGAATTATTAAATAATTAGGCAAAATTTTTAAATTTATATGTTATAAGCCTAAAGTAATAAAAAGTGTTGTATTTAGTCTTTCAAATGCGCCAAACCGCAAATCTCAATTATTTGTAGACACAGAGTTCCAAGTGAGTTTTTGTAACAGTGCGCGCATAATTTGCGTAATTTCAAATATTCATAACTACACAAATAATTAATAATTGTGAAAATGAAACAAAACGGGTCTCTTATTTGATGTCTGGAATTGATAAAAAAAATTCGACCATTTACGAGAAGGTCGTGTCTTATTGCTGTGCGATTTGACGTGGAATGACTCATATGTATAAAATGCAGGTAGTAGGCCAATGACAACAAAAAGCAGGAGAGTTTGGCCGACAATAGGAATCGGATCTCGGCATAGCTAAGATGGAAAAAGTACTCAGCACGGAAAGCTCCTAGGTTCGATTCCCTGTACGAGAACGATATTTTTCCATTAATAAATATTTTCTATATGCAGCGGTTTAGATCGTTGGGAATGCAAGCTGTACATTTTGTATATTCTGAACTGGTACTGTTGACTGTTGTGTCAACATTGAAGGGGAAGCAGACGAACTTGTTGTTTCCGAAGAAATATACAATGGTGAACTTGACGTATGACGGAACGAACTTGTCGATGGTGCATAGTTGTCTCAGTGTTAACTTCTACAGCATTCATCAATGCTTGCATGATAGTATTCTTTGTATGCCGCAGTACTCTAGGATTACGTAATGCACGCAGATTGACTGCTACAAAATTTATCTTTTTATATGTGATCTTGGGGCTTTTGCATTACTTCAATTTTATTTTTTTATTTTATTTTAGTATGTTATTTTACGACGCTTTATCAACATCTCAGGTTATTTAGCGTCTGAATGAGATGAAGGTGATGATGCCGGTGAAATGAGTCCGGGGTCCAACACCGAAAGTTACCCAGCATTTGCTCATATTGGGTTGAGGGAAAACCCCGGAAAAAACCTCAACTAGGTAAATTCTCCCGACCGGGAATCGAACCCGGGCCACCTGGTTTCGCGACCAGACGCGCTAACCGTTACTCTACAGGTCTGGACCATTACTTCAATGGCTGTAGTTAGCATCCGAAATATTTTCCTTTTGTTACAACGTGAGGTTGTTGCGGCTAGAAGAGAAGGAACCAGTTGTGGAAAAGGAGTCGTAGATTCGCTTGTTTTTCCTTCACTATCGCTTACTTCAGCAATCTGAAATTTAACCCAGATAAGGCTGACGTCCTATATATAGGACACCGGATGTTTTACTTTTTTTAACATTGTTCTGTAAGATTTTCATAGTCAGCAATCATGATACCATAAACCTTATGTGTTATAAATTGCCTCCAATTTTTTTTTCTTATGTTCAGTCTCTCATAGTCATTGTTATTAACATATGTGTGTCTGAGTGATGGCTGTGTAGCAGAACATGTTGTTCTCGGTAGTACGTCAGTCATAAGAGGGGACATTTCGTGAGACTGATGGTACTCATGTTATTTTAGGGGGTTTTCACTAAATGAAGCCTTACAAATGATTCAGGACGACCAAGTTACTATACGTAAGTACAATGACATTTCCATCACCATTTTATCTCCAAAAATGCATGTGGTAACGTAACTGATGAGGATTCTGGTGGTCGACCTGGTTGTCAAGTTGGTATAGCGCTGGCCTTCTATGCCCAAGGTTGCGGGTTCGATCCCGGGCCAGGTCGATGGCATTTAAGTGTGTTTAAATGTGACAGGCTCATGCCAGTAGATTTACTGGCATGTAAAAGAACTCCTGCGGGACAAAATTCCGGCACATCCGGCGACGCTGATATAACCTCTGCAGTTGCGAGCGTCGTTAAATAAAACATAACATTTTTTTTAACAAGGATTCTGGTGATGAAAATAACCCTACAATTGACAATATGCCTGGTAGTCAGTTGCGAGCTGAGACAGAATTAAACCTCAACACACAAGGAGAGGGAATGAATGATTATGATGACGAAAGTCATAATTGTGATGATGAACATAGCAAAGGCGATGGTGAGAATGGCAGTAAAAATACTAATGATTCAGCAACTGATATACAGATGAAGAGAAAGAATAATAAATTTCAATTGGGAAGAAGTTGACGTACAGCAGGGAAATACTATATTTTTCCCACTAAACCCGGGCCTCAACAAACTTTTTTCCGTTACAATTTATTTGATGATGATATTGATATGCTGGTTAAATTTACTAACCAATATGCAGCACAGAAGAATTTCACTTGTGATGTTACCAATAGTGAAATGAAAATATTTATCTCAATACTGCTACTTAGTGGATAATTAGATCTAGTTAGTTAGTTAGTGGGGTTTAAAAAGGGCGCGTCAGCATCTATGGCTATTTGCGCCCTTATCTAAAATTCTTTACAGAACAGAGACATAATAAAGTAATCAGAATGCTTAAAATAACTAAAAAACGTTGTCACGATTGAAACGAGGTACACAAATGAAGTTTCAACAGGGTGATGCATAAAATATTATAAAAATCTCAGACCTTAACTAGTATTTAAAAAGAGACAATAAAATAGCAATGCAAATGCTACCATAAATAAATTATCTGGCGTAATTCTAAAATACTCGGATGTAAAAGGTCCGAATGTCAAGTTTGTTAAAAAACTTATATACTAATTAACAAATGTAACCTCCGGATGTAAAGGGTCCGGAAGATAGGGAAACGTGTCAATAAAAAACTAAATCACCCTGTCAAGTCCAGTACTCGATAAAAATCTCAGGACTGCATTTGTACAATTAAAATCATTTCCAAGAACGTCACGAAGAGTCGGCCGAATTCCATATTGCCGACGGACACGGTCATATTTTCTACAATTCAATAACAAATGTTCCACCGCAAGTGGAACATGGCATAGATCACACTCCGGCTGAAGCGCGCCACGTAGAAGATGGCCATGTGTCAGATGACTGTGGCCAATCCTCAACCGGGTGAGTAAAACTTCTTCGTGTCGTGGCGCTCTTGTGGACGAATCCCAAACTCGAACAGTATTCTTTATTCTTCGTAATTTGTTTTCCTCTTGTGCAGACCATTCTCCTTCCCATTGTCACCATATTCAATTTTTCAAATAATTTTGTAAGTCTTGCCACCTCTCGCGCCAATATACCAGAGTGCCATTCGCAGCACCATCTTTGGCTGCAGCATCTGCGGCCACATTCCCAGGAATTCCGACATGGCCAGGAATCCACACTACTCCAATCTCAGAGTCAGAGCTTAGGAGTGTGTGGAACAGCTGCTGAGTTCTTAACACAAAGGGATCATCTGAATAGAGAGACTACAAAGACTGAATGGCACTTAAAGAGTCGGAGCAGATTAGATATCTGCCCCGAGGTTATCGAATTAAAAACAATATAACTCTGTAAAAAGCATATAATTCTGCAGTAAAAACACTGGTATATTCGCTCAGTTTATATTGAAATATCTGTCCATTTGCAACGAAGGAGCAACCAACACAATCATATACTCGGGATCAGTCAGTAAAAATTAAGAATAATTTGGAAAACATGATAAAAGTTCACTAAAACGAAGTCTATAAACAAAAGCTAGTGTAAAATTCTTGAAAAATTTGGCTCAGGCTTACATCAAACATGAGGCGTCGCATAATCCACGGTGGAGTGGTGGTGTATTCTAGTGTGCAAACGGATGGTAGATGGACGTCGAGCTCAGAGAGCAGTTCACGGAATCGTACGCCTGCTGGACGAGGTCTCCGTGGATTTTCACTGTATCGGCCGTAAAGAGACGAATGATGGAAAGAGTCGAACGAATTGTGCTCAGGCTGCGAGCGGAGCTTAACCGCATATGAGCACAAGAGAACATTACGTCGCCGATACAGTGATGGTTCCCCCGCTTCAGAATACAGGCTCGCTATCCGACTCGTTCGGAAGGCACCTGTAGCGAGTCGTATCCCATGATGATGGATATTGTCTAAGAGACGTAGCTTAGATTTACTTGCTGAGCCATAGATAAAACAGTCATAATCCAGCTTTGAACGGATAAGGGCACGATGAAGACGTAAAAGCACTATGCGGTCTGCACCCCGGCGAACCCCTGACAAAAGGCGTAAAATGTTTAAAGATTTTGACAACGCCTTCTCAAATCACGGATATGCGCCTCCCACGTTACTTTATAATCAAAGATAAGGCCCAAAAACCTCGCAGTGTCTGTATTTTGCAACTCCACTCCATTAAGAAGCAGTTCATGATGTGGATCAAGTCCACGATGGTTGTAGAAGTGGACACACTGCGTCTTTTGAGTGGAGAATTTAAAGCCATTGCGAAAAGACCACTCCGATAGCACCTTGATGACCAGTTGCAACTGTCGACTGATAAATGGGAGGTATGGGGAACTGTAATATATACTGAAGTCATCAACGTACAAGAGAGGAGATAATCGGTCACCCACACAGTGGGCAATGCCATTGATCGCAATGCAGAAAAGAAGAACGCTTAATACAGACCCCTGCGGAACGCCGTTTTCTTGGAGATGTTCGTTAGAAAGTGTGGTGCCTACTCGAACTCGGAAATACCGCTCTGCCATGAACTTCGCAATAAACGTTGGCAGACTGCCACGAAGTCCCCAATCATGCAGGGTTTGCAGAATTCCATAACGTCACGTGGTATCGTAAGCCTTTTCTAGATCAAAGAAGATCGCCACTAGATGTTCCTTCTTGAGGAAAGCATCTCTAATGGCGGCCTCCAGCAGAACAAGATGGTCTGCGGCGGATTTGTGCTTACGAAAACCACATTGGATATTAGATAATCGGTTTCCCGATTCGAGTACCCACACCAGGCGTTTGGTTATCATCTTTTCCACAACCTTGCATACACAGCTGGTGAGACAGATTGGCCTGTAATTGCCAAGTGATGAAGGGTCCTTTCCCGGTTTCTGGACTGGAATTACAATGGCGGAACGTCAAGCAGATGGAAAGACACCCTCAGTCCAGATGCTATTGTATATAGACAGAAGAAAGGATTTTCCAGCTGATTGAAGATGACGAAGCATGCGGTTATGGATGTTATCAGGACCAGGGGAGGTGTCAGGGGATGTGTCCAGTGCCGCCTCCAGCTCCTCGGATGTGAACGGTGCATTGTAGTCTTCAGTGTTGTCGGATTGAAAAATTAGGTTTCGTTTTTCTGCAGCATCTTTGATTTTCAGAAATTCCGGGTCATAGTTATTTGAGCTGCTTATTTGTGAAAATATGGTAGCAAATATTTTAACAATTTCTATTGGCCTGGTGGTCGAAACTCAATTTTTTAGAAGGCCCAAAATTACAGAACTACGTATCCCCATTATTCGACGACTTTGTCCGATATGGTGTTAGCTGGGACGTTGTGTTTCAATGAATTGACGTAGTTTGTCCAGGACGTCTTCTTGGCATTGCACACAAAGCGACGAGCTTTGGCTCGAAGACGTTTAAACTGGAGAAAATATTTTTGGGTCGGATGGCGCTCGAATTGGCGTAAAGCACGTTTGCGGTCACGGATTGCATCTCTGCAGGCATCCGTCCACCAGGGGACAGAGAAGCGTTTTAGCCTGCAGGACGACCGGGGGACAGATAATTCCGCTGACTTTATAACCACATTTGAGAAATGGTCTACTACGGAGTCCACACTTTCATGTCCGCTATCATCGAATATTATGGACTCCGAAAATCCGACCCAGTCCGCCTTTTTAATAACCCAGTTTGGAGATCGAGATTCCGCAGGACGTAAAGCGGACATACGCATTCGAATGGGATAGTGATCACTACCATGTAGGTCGTGATCACAGACCATCAGAAATGCGTGGACAAAACTGGGCTACAAATGGAGATATCTATCATGGAGAATGTACCGTAAGCCAAGGAGAGATGTATTGCTTCCCCTGAATTCAGAGTTACAAGATTTAGACGGGTGCATACCTCTGCTATTTTATTTCCTCTGTCATCATCGGAATTTGAGCCCCATGAGTGGTGGGATGCATTGAAATCCCCCCACTACCAGATATGGAGCAGGTAGCTGTGAGAGAATGTCTTCAATTTCATGCACTGTGAAAGGTGTGTCTGGGGGCATAGATACAGAGACTATTGAGGATTGGACGGAAGGTAGAGTGATTCGAGCGGCTATGCATTGATGTGGGCTGTTGATGTTGATAACAGAGGAAAAGATACTTTGGCGGAATAAGAGGGCACAACCTCCGTTGGCACGAATACCGGCAAGGTGATCGTACCGGTGAACGTAGTGTCCCGAGATATTCAGGGAGTTTTCGAGCCGAAGGTGTGTCTCCTGGAGACATAAAATAGCAGGGTTTTCATGATAGATCAATTGCTGTAGTTCTGTATATCTGCTGCATACACCTTTCACATTCCACTGTACAATATCAGTCATCAAGAGGAGATATATCATGTTGGTGGCTTAACAGGGGATCTTCTCTTCTTTTCCTTTCTAAGGGAAGATGTTTTTGCCTGTGACTGCTTTGTTTTCGACTCTGGCGACTCACTTGCATTTCGTCGCACTCCTGATCGTGATCTTGATCGAGGACGTGATCGAGAACGTGATCTCGACCTGCCATCCGAACTAGGAGTGCGGCGTTCTGGTCTTCTACTAGGCCTACAATCCTTCTCTGCTGTCATAGCATTGATTTTCTTAGGGACGTAAGGCCTGATGTCAAGTCCACAAGTGTCGTCTGACTCAGCACTCTGAGTAGCGGCGTCTACGTCTGTCTGGGTTGCGATCTCAATTCGCTTCCCAGGTATGTATGTAAGAGGTGACGTTCGTGGGGTGGCATCGATTCCCTCTGTTGCTTTCTGCAGTACAGACACATAGGACTTTTCAGTTGCCTTCTTTTCTTTATCTAAAATACGCTTATGTGCCTCAAAGAAGCTAATATTTTCCCGGACTCGAAGCTCTTGAATCGTCTTTTCCAGCATAAACTTTGGGCAGTTTTTAGAATTAGAAGCGTGGTCCCAAGAACAATTCACACAGTGCTCGGCGCCGGTACATGGGGAATCCCCATGGTCAGCACCGCCGCACTTAGCACAGATGATATTGTTTGTGCAACGTTTTTGCTTATGTCCGAACCGTTGGCACCTAAAGCAATGCATTGGGTTCGGCACATAGGCACGCACAGGGACACGCTCGTAGCTGACAAAGTTATGTTCTGGCAAAAGAGGCGTCTCAAAGGTCAGAAAGACTGTGCTTGGGGTTCAGTCCGTCTGTCCCGTTTCCGTAGTAAACGGTAAGCCTTGGTCACGGACTGTCCGCCAGCTCTAATTGGATCTCTTCATCTGAAAGACCATCTAGAGAATCTGTATGCACAACTTCTCTCGTGGTGTTGAGCGAGGAGTGACGTGCAACTCTGATGGGGTATGACCCCAGCAACTTTGCTTTCAACAGCGTCTCACTCTGTTTTGCAGATGCACTCTCAACGAGTAGACTACCGTTTCGGAGTCGAGTTGCATTTCTGACCTTCCCAAAGAGTCCATCGTGCTCACGTCTGACGTACAATGGACTAATGTTTTTCATAGTTTTTTTCCGTTCCGTCCAAGGTGATACTGATAAACTTTGGAGGGGGCACTTATACAGTAACTTTCTCAGGGTCCAGTTCCATAGCAATTTTCGTCATATGACCACCAGTCGTACTTTCTCCTGTCTTCTGTTTCTTCTTAGTTTTTTCTGAGGGAGCAGAAGAGGATCGCGAGGACATTTTGAACTGCCCCCCTACGGAACCGTCGGCATCAGCCTGCCACCGGGGGGGGCGGAAGAAAAACACACCTAAAGTTCTTCTCGGTCTGTGCCGGCCGTGGGGACCCCCCACAGCCCGACCCCAAGCAACCCACTTCACGCTTGTTACCCTTCACACTGGTCATTACACACCTAATGGCAAGTCTTACACCATAGGCGTGTAGCAGTTTTATGCCCCTACCACGGGAATAACAGCCCGTTGCTCTCCACACTACACTACATAACCGCCGGACTACTCGGCTAGCTCCGACCCACCCACCAGAGCCGGAGCAATCCGAGACAGCACGCAGCTTCAGGGGACTTGTGGTTGATTACACTGCGACACCCATACGTCAGCGGTAACACGTCGGAGCGATATATTCGCCCCGGCGAGCAGAGTCGGTCACCGGGACGTCTAAATCGCCCCGGGCCCCCATTGGAGCTCTACGTGAGTGTACTTGACGTCTGGTATGGGCTCGGCACCTAAACTTGCATATAGGGGCAGTATGAAGGGTCCACTATTGCTTCGTTGCTGGGCGCCCTGTCGGGCCGCACAAGTTGGAAGTCGCGCTCGAAATCGTGGGACAGGACCACGGAGATAGGAAAGACCCCTTCTGGTGAGACGGGAGTTATAAACCTAAGATCCTTAACCTAAGAATGAATATAATGGACTAGAAGAGGAAGAATAATGAAGCCTCACCAGGCATTGTTAACAAATCCCGTCCACACCTGTGGAGTAACGGTCAGCGCGTCTGGGCGCGAAACCAGGTGGCCCGGGTTCGAATCCCGGTCGGGACAAGTTACCTGGTTGAGGTTTTTTCCGGGGTTTTCCCTCAACCCAATATGAGCAAATGCTAGGTTACTTTCGGTGCTGGACTCCGGACTCATTTCACCGGCATTATCACCTTCATTTCATTCAGACGCTAAATAACCTAGATGTTGATAGAGCGTCGTAAAATAACCCAATAAAATAAAATAAATTAACAAATCCCGTCATGGTGGCGGACTTGGCAAGAACAAAACAGCGGGGATGGAGAGCTGAAAATGGCTGTGATGATGTGGTGGGCGTTTCGCTGCAATGGCGGCCGGCGGAGAGAAATAGTGATGAAAAAGAAGAGAGAACGAATAGGAGTGGTTGGTGATAGGACGAAAAATGGCCGAAAAGTAGAGCACGAGAGCCACCATTGCACCCCCCGGTCACCACTTGGAGGGACCCACCTCGACCGGAAGTAGATCTACTTAGGCGCCAAATGTACTGGGAAAACAGCTTGGATACCTATAACCCACTAGTTGCGAATGCAGTGTCTGGCGATAGATTCAAATTTTATAATAGCTAATTTCCACGCATGTAATAATGATGAAATTTATGTAGCTGATAAATTTACTAAGGTACGGCTATTATTTGATCATCTGAACAAACGCTTTCAGGAATATGGTCCCCATGAGGAAAATCATTCTGTAGATGAAGCAATGGTACCTTATTTCGGGAAATATGGATGCAAAAATTCATCTGGGAAAGGCTATAAAATAGTATATATATAAAATATGGACAGGGACTACTAAATATTGACACATATTTTGGATAGATCCATACCATGGAGCTGCAACTAGTGTCTCAGGAGAGAACAAGAATCTGGGTTTGGATGCTAGTGTAATTCTTCAATATTCGGAAATAGTGACAAACCTGGGTGCAATGTTCTATCACTTATTCCTGATAACCTTTTCACTTCAGTACCACCACTTTCAGAGTTACGTAGAAGGGACATGTAGGGTACTGAAACAATTAGAGAAATGCGTACATCAAAGTGTTCTTTGTAGGAATCAAATAAACTGAATAAGACAGCACTGTAACATATGAGAATAAAGTAGAAAAGACCGAGAATATTGTTGTCGAAAAGTAGAATGATAACAGCATTGTAACTATTGCTTCCAATTCAATTTCCGTGAACCCAGAGCTAATGAACTCACCCTCCCCCTCCATTTCCGTTCACAATGACAACAATAAGACGAGCAGATGTGTTGAGGGCGGCGGTGGTACGATCATCCACTCCTCCTCTTTATCTTTCTTATATTGGCTGCTTTCGCCAGGTGGACGGCACATTGGAAGGATTGGATGTGCGCAGTGGAAGACTTTTAGAAATGAATAGTGTGAATTTGTAAAACAAATATAATTAACAATAATAAATAACAATGTACATAAATGGAAAATGAAATAACAATAAATATGAAATAGGTGAGTGAAAATAGGACAAACTAATCTGAAATGATATCCCCAGGATATGTAAATCATGTAAGTATCACAAGGCTGAGGCCAACACACTTATAAGTGATTAAACCATCAAATGTGGCCGTCTCTCGACAATCAGTGACTAACCTATTAACCGTATGTTCATGAACCACTCTCTAAATAATATATATATATATATATATATATATATATATATATATATATATATATTAACTATCTGAGTATCAATCTCAACACAACACAGCACATTAACTTAATACATGATCCATTCGACCATAGATACCACTCAGTCTAACTAACCAAACTATAAATACACGTACACTCAAAAAGAGAGAAACTCTACCCAGCATAAGGCATTACATGACTGATCACTATACATTACCCATTGCACATATTGCTCACATAAACTGTGCAAATTGCACTAACACAAATCTCTACACTTTACAAATGAACACCCAAAGGAGAGACAGAGAGGGATGGAGACAGATACATGTAATAAGTAACGGACGATAATTCCAATCTCAAGGATCGTTTAAATAGCAACAAACTCGACGCATATGATAACAAAATAGCGGCGAAGGAAACCATTAATCAAATGGAGCAGGGAAAACACTAAAACAATATGTGAGACCGTAACCGCTGCTCTATCACTCTAACCGTCTCGGAACATGAAGTCACGTTTCAAATCAAATCTCATTACATAATTCCCAATTCAATTTACCTCAAACACACACACACACACACACACACAAACACATATATATATATATATACATATATATCACAAATATGTTACTCGATGCAAATACTAAAACTTGCCCCCAAAGACGTATCACTAGCAAGCGATGTTTCAAAGTACGATCCACTAAAATCCCAAACACACACGACGCAATTTAACTACTCCACTGATCTATCTCCAACACATAGAAAGCCGAGTCACGTTATCTATATCTGCCGCGTACCAAAACCCTAAGTCTTGTTAAATGTTTCTGCCGCGTACGAGAGCTTAATTCTTGTTAAATGTATCTGCCGCGTACCGGAACCCGAGTCACGTTCCGTGTATCTCCCTTAAAACAGGTAAACTCTCTCCCCCTCTATCCTCGTGAGACTTAGTGAACCGGCCAATAGGGTTATTTGGAAATAACAATTGAAGGAATTAATAGCGCTATCTATACTGTGACGTCTGAGAGCGCTCTGACGGATGAAGTGACGTACTAGGTGAACGGCCGTGGTAGTGGCCACGGCTCACTCTCCCCCACTGCGCTGAATTTCAACCAGTGAACCAGCAACGGTTGAAATTATCCATGGACGTTGGGTGTAGTATCAATTCGCTGGAACTCCATAATGCGACGGTATCCTTGCGCGGCATCAATGCGGCTCCATCCCCAATTCGGCCACCTCGGCCCCCCGACGATTCTCAGCAACTAAGTGGCCCCGGGTCACTCCCCGGTTCTTCCTGACTGCACTCCGGCAGCCCCAACTGGAGGAACTCAGTCACTCCAGAAACCGATGCCCTCTGCTCTGGAATAGATGTCCGGAGCGGCATCCCGTTAGTTACTGCAACCGATGATACTGGACCCTAAGTTCAAACTGGTTCCCATAAACCAGTAGTCGTTCGTAGAACTGCAACTAGTAGAAGAAGAATAAGTAGTAACTCCGAAAGACACTTGGAGGATAAAACAGATGCCAACTGGTCCCCATAAACCAACGGTTACTGTTTACGGCCAACCACATGAAGCCTAACAGATACGTAGAAATTCCAAAAATTTCGTGTGGATGCAAGTATGCGAGTTCCGGGAAAGCATCCTGGAAGATTCGCAAGTCGAGAAGTGAAGAGGCTCGAGTATCGCAGAATAGAACCCAGGCGTCCCCAGAATCCGTTCGGCGGCCCGGCCAATGTCGGACGAGTGCCCGCTCGTCAAGTCCTCGGTGCATCCTAATCCCACGATGATTTCGCTCTCATAGATAGCACTCTATTAAGGTATGGTAGATTAGGAAAATTTACGGAAGTTAGAAAGGAATATAGGAAAGACTGCGCCGGATTACAAAATCTGCAAACATATAGCATACATATAGTACAGAGCATAATAGCAGAATACAGTGATCAGAAATAAATAAAAAATAACCAACACATTAAAATAAACAAATAACGAGGACACACAGCAGTGCCCCCAGACTCAGGAACTCGGTACCACGTTAACAGGGTACGCTACTCTCTCCTCTCTCTCCATTAATTTTAAGTGCGAGACATGGGCTTTACGAATAAAACAGCCTGTATCTGGGCAACTTAATTCAACTGTGACAGGGGAAAGAAATCTGGAATTGGTCAAGGGTTGGGACCATCTAAACATCAACTTGGCCGATACTTGATTCGGAGCAGAGCTTTGAGGGAATAATCTTACCCTAACTCTATCTCCCATCATAAATTTATGCGGTTGACGAACGGCATTATAACGGACGGCAGTCTTCCTGCTTGCGTCACGCAAGTTGCGAATAGCATCCCGCCATTGGGCCTCCAACTCAGTCTGCGACTTGGGTTCCTCCAACTTCAATTTCCATTGTAATTGCAGAGGATGATTTAGACTCCTGCCTAAAAATAGTTCAGCGGGGGTGGACTTCGTGGCTTCATGATACGCCGAGTTGAAACCCATCTGAAGGGCATGAAGATGTTCATCCCAGGCCAACTGGTGGTCATGATGATAAACAATTAGGGCAGACTTCAAATTCCGATTAAATCTCTCCACCAAATTCGGCTGTGGGTAATAAGGGGAAGTAGTTACATGTCTAATCCCCCACTGAAAACACATGTCGTTAAATATCTTCGACGTAAACACTGTGGCGTTATCAGTAATTATGCTCTCAGGAACACCGTGTTGGGCAAACACTTGACAGTTCAAAGTCTTAATTACTAGCTTCGATGTCATTTCCCTCAGCGGGACTAGACAGACGAATTTAGAAAAACCGTCTACCATAGCCAAAATCACCTTATTCCCATTACGGGTTCGCACCAGAGGCCCTACAAAATCAATAAATAGCCTCTGCATAGGTCTAGAATCCGTTTCCGCAGAATACAATCCAACTCGAGTGTTAGAGGGAGGCTTGGCCCTCTGACAAGGCTCACACTTAGCGACATGGCCCCGTACATATGATCTCATGTTAGGCCAAAAGAATTCTCTGGATATCCTATCAAGAGTCTTCGTTACTCCTAAGTGGACTACCAACATGGAGTCATGAAAATAATGGGAAACCATGGATCTTAACGCCTGTGGAACAAACACTCTACTCTTCCTAGCCTTAGAAGGATGGTAGACCAGCAATCCCCTTTCTATATGAAAATCCCTAACCTTAGGGTCTTGATTATTTATTCTGGTACAAAACTCGATACACTCTTCATCGTTAGTTTGATGCTCCCGGAGGTCCTCGAAGATAGCAGGCAACTGCCCCAAGATGTTAACCGGAATACTGGACTGTTCCTCTCGCGCTAGCTCCTCTTGGAACACTTGTGACAAGCAATCCGCGACATCGTTGTCCTTCCTGGAAATATGAACGATGTTAAATTTAAAAAGGGCCAACCTGAGGATCCAACGACCAATTCGCCCCAACTGCCGAGGATGGTTTCTCAGATAGGAGAGGGCTTCACTATCGGTGTGAACAACAAATTCCTTATGCTCGAGAAAAGACCTAAATTTCTCGCACCCAAAGATGACAGCGAGACACTCCCTTTCATATATGGGATACTTATTCTCCAAAGGGGTCAAATTCCGGCTAGCGTATGCTATGGGAGCCAGTTCTCCTCCAATGTCTTGATTTAAAACAGCGGCTATAGCGAGATCACTCGCGTCACATTGCAGGCCAAAGGGCTTCGAGAAGTCAGGAGACCTCAAGACCGGGGCAGAACACAAGGCCTTCTTGAGCCTATCAAATGCGGCCTGATGAACATCTCCCCAAACGAACACAGCATTTTTTCTTTTCAATTGGTTAAGTGGGTACACTATCTCTGAAAAATCTCGAATAAACTTCGCATAAAATCCT
Source organism: Periplaneta americana (assembly GCA_025594305.2). Taxonomy (NCBI): domain Eukaryota; kingdom Metazoa; phylum Arthropoda; class Insecta; order Blattodea; family Blattidae; genus Periplaneta; species Periplaneta americana. Next base: position 68,925,799 of record JAJSOF020000007.1, read on the forward strand.
ACCATGCCAACAAACCTACGTATTTGTCTAACATTGGCGGGCCTGGGGAATTGCATCACAGCCCACACATAGTCGGGATCCGTTTCAATGCCCTGGGCGGACAAGTGATGTCCTACAAACTTTATTTTCGTGGCCCCCAAGGTGATCTTCTCTTTATTTAAGGTAATACCTGCTTGTTGAAGCCTACTAAAGACTTCACGCAAGTGCTCCTGATGTTCTTCTCGAGATCGAGAGTAAATCAGCAAATCATCCGCATAATTAAATACGTATTGGTATTTGATATCCCCGAACAACCGATCTATCTCTCTACTCAGTATCTGGGATCCCACCGCAATCCCCATCGGTAATTTATTAAACTCATACAATCCAAATGGTACGTTAAAGGCGGTACAACGCCTACTCTCCGGAGTAAGAGGAATTTGGTAGTACGCTGAATTCAAATCAAGAACCGACGAAACGGTAGCTCCGTGGAAATGTTGAAAGGCACTCTCTAAAGTGGGCATGGGGAAAAAATCATATTTTATTTTAGCATTAAGTTTACGATAATCAACAACCATTCTAAATTTCGCATGTGACTTAGGGACCAAAAATGCAGGACTAGCGTAATTTGAGTTACTTTTCCTTATTACCCAACGCCATAGAAGATCAGCAACTTGTCTTCCTTAAGACCTGCAATTTGGGAGGAGCAAGAATATGGCGGGACCTAACGGGGGTACTATCTAGCAGTTCTATCTCACATGACCTTCCCCGCATACAACCCAATCGCTCTACAGAGAGCTCAGGGAATTCTTCAACAAGATGACCGTATTGACCTAAGTCCCCAACACATGGCAAACCAGCGCCAATCGGTTCTGGGTCGGCATCCTCCAAATACACAAGGTTAACCGGAAGATTCTTACTTATGGGTTTCTCATCCCACTTCCAACTCTCCTGGCCTGAAGTGAAATCCATACGCCCTATCCCAAGGAAGATCTCCATGCCAGACCTCACGATATAATCGTTTCCTAAGATTATAGGGACTTGTAATTGTTCAATAATTCTAAAAGGATGAGTCCAAGAATACTCGTTAATACGAAAATGGCACCGCACCAAAGGTAGTAACAGGGACATCACTGCCATCAGCTAACTGGCATGTTTCCTTGATCGACTGCTTACTCCGTATCTTCTTCATACGATGCAAAAATGGAACGTAGTCGCTCTAATTATGGATGCAGCAGCACCCATGTCCAAGATAGCGGGTATAATAACCTCTCAAATTTTACTGAGACCAAGGCAAGACATGAGCCTGACTATGGCGTGTTCTTTTATTAACATTAAAAACCGGATTATGTGATGTTTCTTTACGTTCGGGTTTGCTAGAATCTTGAACATCCTTATGAGGCAAGACCCGACACTGAGCTTGAATGTGACCCAACTTGCCACACCGAAAACACGTAAGAGGCCTCTTTCGTATAAATTTTTAGGCTGACTCACAGGATTCAACGGACGCGTACCTGAACACTGTTCACGAGAACGAAAATGATATGGCAAAAATCTATCCCGTTGCCTTTCCGCTATCAGGGAATTATCTACACTTCGCCCCAACTCACGTAACTCTTCGATCGTGCGTGGCCTAGATTGAAACACGAAGTGTGATCTAATACACGGACTCATTTTTTGCAAGATCAAATCTATCAATTGTGACTCAGTAGAATAATGGTTTAATATAACATTGGCCCTATATACAGAGTCGAGGAATTCCAAAAAAATCTCTTCCGGAAACTGAAATCGGCGCGATAAATAATCTCTAAATAAGTCCTCTCGCAAACGGAAGGATGAAGTTCCAAAACAACTCTTTCGAGAAGGATGGGCCAAGCCCATAGAAATCGCATACCGCGTCCAAAAATCTCCAATAATAAACCACTAGTCCGCGGGATCAAACCCAATATGAACTCTCGATCCACAACTAATCCCAAGGCATGGATTTCTATACTTTCCATTAAAAATCCCATCAATAACCTCGGATTCTTACCATCAGTCTACCGCAAATTTCTAACCAAATCCAAATATACCTTCATATGGCACTGGTTCACATCGGAAGAAAGTATTCTTCTCTCACTACCCAATTTTCCTTTCTCTATATCCAATTGTGACATATAAGGGGATCCATTTGTTTTTCCCCACCTAATACTAGAATAGACGGACCCTCACCTTCCGCCTGAATGGAAGTTCGTTTCTTTGGCTCAATAGGGGCTGAAGATCGTGAGGCTAATCCCTGCATAGCATATTTGTCTTTAAGTTCATCCTAAACTCGCAGGCGAATGTTACTCACAGTCTCCGGGTCCAACGTCTTCAAATATAGGGAAAATCGAGACTGCAACTCCCGCTTCCTACCCTCCGTAGATATGCCAGCACGCTCCAGATCCGCAATCAAGGTAACCTTCGATAGGTCCCAACACCAAATAGTTTAAACACTCATACTTACACAAAGAAATATCAAATTAATCTCAAGTCAAAAAAAAATACCAAAATTTCAACAAATCCACACTCTTATGAGCAATCAGTCCAATGCACCTCAAAAGTGGGTTGCAAAAATTCAAACGTTTGATCGAAAACAGCCAGAAGAAATTTACAAGTCCCACAGTGTCAAATGCTAAGCACCAATACAAATCATATGTAACCATTAATCACAGTAACCCATTCATAACATTTACAACCACGGTAAACCATTTATAAACCATACTAAACCATTTATAACCACGCCAAACCATTCATAACCACGCTCTGCTACCATTTGTTGAGGCGGTGGTGGTACGATCGTCCACTCCTCCTCTTTATCTTTCTTATATTGGCTGCTTTCGCCAGGTGGACGGCACATTGGAAGGATTGGATGTGCGCAGTTGAAGACTTTTACAAATGAATAGTGTGAATTTGTAAAACAAATATAATTAACAATAATAATTAACAATGTACATAAATGGAAAATGAAATAACAATAAATATGAAATAGGTGAGTGAAAATAGGACAAACTAATCTGAAATGATATCCCAGGATATGTAAATCATGTAAGTATCACAAGGCTGAGGCCAACACACTTATAAGTGATTAAACCATCAAATGTGGCCGTCTCTCGATAATCAGTGACTAACCTATTAACCGTATGTTCATGAACCACTCTCTCTCTCTCTCTATATATATATATATATATATATATATATATATATATATATATATATATATATATATAAACTATCTGAGTATGAATCTGAACACAACACAGCACATTAACTTAATACATGATCCATTCGACCATAGATACCACTCAGTCTAACTAACCAAACTATAAATACACGTACACTCAAAAAAGAGAAACTCTACCCAGCATAAGGCATTACATGACTGATCACTATACATTACCCATTGCACATATTGCTCACATATAAACTGTGCAAATTGCACTAACACAAATCTCTACACTTTACAAATGAATTCCCAAAGGAGAGAGAGATAGGGATGGAGACAGATACATGTAATAAGTAACGGACGATAATTCCAATCTCAAGGATTGTTTAAATAGCAACAAACTCGACGCATATGATAACAAAATAGCGGCGAAGGAAACCATTAATCAAATGGAGCAGGGAAAACACTAAAACAATATGTGAGACCGTAACCGCTGCTCTATCACTCTAACCGTCTCGGAACATGAAGTCACGTTTCAAATCAAATCCCATTACATAATTCCCAATACAATTTACCTCAAACACACACACACACACATATATATATATATATATATATATATATATATATATATATATATATATATATATATATATATACATATATATCACAAATATGTTACTCGATGCAAATACTAAAACTTGCCCCCAAAGACGTATCACTAGCAAGCGATGTTACAAACTACGATCCACTAAAATCCCAACACACACGACGCAATTTAACTACTCCATGATCTATCTCAACACATAGAAAGCCGAGTCACGTTATCTATATCTGCCGCGTACCAAAACCCTAAGTCTTGTTAAATGTTTCTGCCGCGTACGAGAGCTTAAGTCTTGTTAAATGTATCTGCCGCGTACCGGAACCGAGTCACGTTCCGTGTATCTCCTTTAAAACAGGTAAACTCTCTCCCCTCTATCCTCGTGAGACTTAGTGAACCGGCCAATAGGGTTATTTGGAAATAACAATTGAAGGATTTGATAGCGCTATCTATACTGTGACGTCTGAGAGCGCTCTGACGGATGAAGTGACGTACTAGGTGAACGGCCGTGGTAGTGGGCACGGCTCAGTTGTGAGCAAGTGGTCGCAGAATAGAGTCGCAATATTTTCGAAGGAGGAACAGAGAAGCTGGTTTAACCCATTAAAGCCCAAATTTAACCTTATTTAAGAAAAACGAAAAGAATGTATCTATTGCATAAATTTAATCCATAAGATGCCAAGAGTATATTTTGTTTCTTCTGCCGTGCACCAAGTAGCTGAAAATCACCCTGTCTATAAGTAGACCGCTCGGCACTTACGATATCTGCGTATTCGTTTGCATTGAAGTAAATATATTTTTTTTTGCGTATTTAATGTATTATAACCAGAAACATTTACAACAATATAAATACATTTATTTATGACATTTTTATTTTTAATGCAACAATATAATGCTGCAGCAATAATGAAACACATTTATTTTATGAATGGCTGTCTTTACTGACTGTGGTAAGGATCAAAGCATCTTTGACAGAGAGTTACATCACACTTCTTGGGGAATGTTACTGGTCTGCATTTACACCATCCATCCGGCAGTGTTTCTGAGAGGGTCGCTTTGCCATGAAATGACCTCTACTATCATACCTCATATCAAATTTCACTTCTTGAGGTAATGAAATAGGGCGCCCCATTCTCTTGCAGTTCAAAACCATCTTGAGATATTGAACAGCCAAACATCGTCGGAATTCGAGTAGGTCTAAGGAGTCTCGTCCATGTATTTCTCTATAGATAATCCAACCATTTAATATAGCCATATCCAGTATTCTGACAGAGAGATCCTACTACCACTTTTGATCACGGATTGAAGTGGCATATTTCCCTGCTAAAGAATCATGATTTCCCGCGCCGTGGCATCGTGGTCTAAGGCATCCTGCCTAGGACTCGCGTTACGGAATGCGCTCTGATTCGATTCTTCATGGGGAAGAAATTTCCTCATGAAATTTCGGTCAGTGTATGGGACCGGTGTGCACCCATCATCGTAATGCACTTTGGCAACTGAGATAGGTAGCGAAATCTGGTTGCGAAAGCCAGTTATAACGGATGGGGATCATCGTGCTAATCACACGATACATCTAATCTGAATAATTTCGAGGAAAAATAGCCGGGGCCGGGTATTGAACCCGGGACCTTTGGTTTAACGTACCAACGCTCTACCAACTGAGCTACCCTGGAACTCTACCCGACACCGATCAATTCTTCCTCTATATCACATTCCTCAAAGTGAGCTGAAAACCGTCAAGCAACCAACTTCGAGTGCACACTAACTCCGTGTGATTTACATTGTGGTTTTCTGTTAACGAACAGTGACGTAAATTATGCAAATCCAGATTTCAGGTATAACTCCTGTAAAGTTGATTTGAATAATTTCGAAAAAAAATTGTTCCGGGCAGGGTATCGAACCTGGGACCTTTGGTTTAACGTACCAACGCTCTACCAACTGAGCTACCCGGGAACTCTACCCGACACCGATGCAATTCTTCCTTCTATATCCACATACCTCAAAGTGGGCTGACAACCGTCAAGCAACCAACTTCGAGTGCACACTAACTCCGTGTGACTTACATTGTGGTTTTGTGTTAACGAACAGTGACGTATATTATGCAAACCAAGATTTGAGGTATAACTCCTGTAAAGTTGATATGTGGATATAGAGGGAAAATTGGATCGGTGTCGGGTAGAGTTCCTAAGCAGCTTAGTTGGTAGAGCGTTGGTACGTTAAACCAAAGGTCCTGGTTCGATACCCGGCCCGGGAAAAATTTTTCCTCGAAATTATTCAAATCAACTTTACAGGAGTTATACCTGAAATCTTGATTTGCGTAATATACGTCACTGTTCGTTAACAGAAAATCACAATGTAAGTCACACGGAGTTAGTGTGCACTGAATTTGGTTGCTTGACGGTTGTCAGCGCACTTGGAGGTATGTGGATATAGAGGGAAGAATTGGATCGGTGGTGGGTAGAGTTCCTGGCAGCTCAGTTGGTAGAGCGTTGGTACGTTAAACCAAAGGTCCCGGGTTCGATACCCGCCCCGGAACAATTTTTCCTCGAAATTATTCAAATCAACTTTACAGGAGATATACCTCAAATCTTGATTTGCATAATCTACGTCACTGTTCGTTAACAGAAAAACCACAATGTAAGTCACACGGAGTTAGTGTGCACTGAAGTTGGTTGCTTGACGGTTGTCAGCCCACTTTGAGGTATGTGGATATAGAGGGAAGAATTGGGTCGGTGTCGGGTAGAGTTCCAGGGTAGCTCAGTTGGTAGAGCGTTGGTACGTTAAACCAAAGGTCCCGGGTTCGATACCCGGCCCGGAACAATTTTTCCTCGAAATTATTCAAATCAACTTTACAGGGAATTATACCTGATCTGAAATCTTTATTTGCACATCTAATCTTGTTGGATGATCGTCCAACTTTGCTTCGACATGTGAACGTGAGGCCAGCAGCCGGCTGGTAGATCTGGGCCATTCAAGGGCTGTAGCACCACGGATTACAACCAATCATAACGGTCCACTCCACCCATGTACTTACTGTAGTTCTTTATTACATGTGGTCCACACCTTTGGAGTAACGGTTAGCGCGTCTGGCTGCGAAACCATGTGGCCCGGGTTTGATTCTCGGGCAATTTAGTAGGTTGAGATTTTTTTGGGGTTTTCCCTCAACCCAATATGAACAAATTCTGGTAACTTTCGGTGCTGGATTCCGGACTCAGTTCACCAGCATTATGACCTTCATCTCATTCAAACGCTAAATAACCAGAGATCTTGATAAATCGTCGTAAAATAACCTCCTAAATAAAATATGTCTTGTGGTTGCTGCACAATATTGTCTTCTGTCTTACATTTCTATTCCACCTGCTTCCAGGAACCACTACATCAAAGTATGATCCTTCAGGTACACATCTGTTGTCATCCCAATTCACGAACAAAACTTCACTATTAGTGTCAAATGTATAATCGTAGGACTCTCGTACTGAATTCTGCAGTAATTTCGTTTCCTGAAGAGGATAGGCGTCCATTCTGTTTTCTCTCACAGTTCCTGTAGCCCGGAAACCAAGATCCTTAATGTGGAGCAAAAGGTCTCTACTTCTAAAAAAATTATCAAATTATGTGTCGTGAGCCCGAAGATGTACAATGCAATCAAACATATTCAGCACAACTCTGCTGGATAAAACTAAGTCATGCCTATTACTGACGTCATTTCAGCTCTGTCCTTACAAGAGATTTTTTACACAGGAAATAGAAAACCTCAATGTGATGTTAGCCAGAAGAAATTAGTCAAAAGTGATACCATCTGACATAATATTGCGAAAGAAAATGAAGCAATAAATCGTACCATTACAATATTGAAATTTTTTCCTGTTTACTGTTACATGACGGTGAAAATAGGATGCGTGGTTTTCATTATTGGCAGAAAAATATTATTACATATTTTATAGGACACTGTACTTAGAAGTAAAATGGAATAAATCCACTTTTCAAAAATGTGTACACTGCAGACTTACACCATATCATATCTATTTCCAAATTAGGTATAAAATAACACGTTCTGGGGATCGAATAGTAAGGCAGCATTTAGAAGCTAATCTACTTGCAATAGCACAGTACTACTTCCGACAGTCACTTGCTAATACCAACTGTTGCGGTACTGAGTGCAATGACACACCTCTCTCTACGGTTATTTTCTTGTTATATCATAACCGCCCAGCTGTCTATTTATGTATAGTCCGCAGCTGTTTCAGTTCATCATCATATCATCATCATCATCATCTTCATCATCATCAACATCATTTTCATCATGGTATAAGCCTTGTGTCATTCCGTCTTCAAGAAAACTGATCCGACTATCTCATCCGTGGCCTGCCGACATTTCTTCTACTTACAGGTTTATACTTATATATTATTTGTGGTATACGATCTTCATCCATTCTTTGTATATGATCTTGCCATCTTTGTCTGCATTCAATGATCGTTTGACTTAGACTCTGAATTTCAAATTCTTTTCTAATATCTTCATTCCTCTTTTTATCCATGAGTCTATAACCTGCCATCTGTCTAAAAATTTCATTTCAGCAGCCTCTATTTTTCTTTTCTGTTCAGAGATATTCAAGATCCAACTTTCACACCCATAAATCAAGGCTGGGATCGCCATTACTTTGTAAAGTTTTAACAGTGTTGTTCTATTACAATTTTTAAAAGTTCTTTTTATTGTACCACGTAGTCTTTGAAATTTGTTTAATTTATTTTGCACATCTCTATTCCCGGTATATGACACAATGTAACCAAGATAATTAAAAAAATCATTTTGCTGTTGGATGGGCTTATTATTTATGCAAATGTTTGCTCTTAACATATCTGTTCCTCTAAGAGCCAATATTTTCGTGCTTTCATATGACATTTGAAGATTATATTCACTTCTAATATTATTTAATTCATGTATGGCTCCTTGTAAATTATCTTCCGAATCTGCAATTAAGATCTGGTCATCAGCAAGCAACAGTGTATGAATGTTTCTCCCTTTCATTTTAAAATGTGTTTTGAGCATAGTTTGCCATCGTACAACTGCGTCACTTATATATATATATATGTATATATATATATATATATATATATATATATATTCAATAGGGTAGGCGATAATGGACACCCTGTCGTACACCTAAATTAATTTCTACTAAATTATATTCGTCTATGGATTTCTCCAATTTAAACTTTGTATTTGTATACATGCTTATTATATTACAATTATAAGATGTAGAGGAGTACCATTTTTAAGCATCACAGCAAATTTCTTTTAACTTTATCAAAAGCTTTTACATCGTTTATAAAAGCTATTAGAGTCGGTAGGTTATATTCTCGTCGTTTCTCCATAAGTTGTGTTGTCGTGAAAATATAATCATTGCGGAAACGCCTTTTCTAAATCAATTTTGTGAATCATGCAGTATAGTTTCTGAGATTGGAGCAATTCTTTGTGTTATAATTTTTACATAAATCTTATAACCTGAATTCAAAAAGAATGATCCCTCTATAGTTATCACATTTAGTCGATCTCCTTTTTAAAAATCGGGCATATCAATGCATTATTCCATTCTTCTGATAAATGTCCATTTTTTTAACACATATTAATAAAGTTCAAAAGCCTCGTTTGGAATTTAATCGACGCATATTTAAATAGTTCCGTGTTCAAACCGTCAGTTCCTGGACTTTTTTTATTTTTGAAGTTCTCTAAGTTTCTTTTATTTCATCCATACTTATTAAATCTACATATTCATTAACATTATTATTATTTTATCTCCTTGTGGATCAGTCCATAGTTTCTTATAATATTTCTTCCATTCTTCGTTCTTAACTGGGTTATGTTGTATTCTATCTTTCCCATTCCCATTAACCTGTTTTAGAACTTTATATACTTTCTCTTGTCGTCCATGTAGGTCATGCTGTAAGTCATTCATATTTTTATCCTAACTTTGTCGCTTTATTTTCCTCACTTTACGTTTTCACTATAGCAATCCTCCTATATTCTGTTAGGTTCTCTGTTCTTTGATTACTTAGGAACTGTAAATATGTTTTTTTTTTTCATTTATTATATTCGCAATTTCTTCATTCCAAACTTCGAGTCCTCTAATTTTACACATTTTTGTCCTCTTACCCAATACTTCTGATGTAGCCTTTATAGTTATACATTTAATTTCTTCCCATTCTGAATTTATATTATTACTTATTGGTCTTTCATCTGTATATTGATTAAGTCACTTCTTATACAGTTATTAGTATACTTCCTTTTTGTAGGAGATGAACTTTGAAAGTTTGTTGTGGTTGATTTATATTTCTTCTAATTTTTTCATCTAGATGGTATTGATATTCTTGATATTAATAGGAAATGATCTGTACCCACATCATATCCCCTGTATACTCGTGTGTCTTCCACCAGTTTTGATACTTTTTCATTTACGATTACGTAATCTATGACTGTACAGCTACCTCTAGCACTCCAAGCATATTTATGTTTTTCGTTTGGCGAAATAATGTATTTGTAATTTTCAGTGTGGTATATGATGCAAAATTTCTTAAGATATTTCCATTGGTATTGAATGTGGGTTCTCCATTTGTTCCTATATTTTTTTTAATTGGTATACTGTAGTTTCTATCCTAGCCTTTAAGTCTCCTACTATAATAATGTAGTCATTTTTTATTTGTTTTATCCAATGTAGTTTGTACCTGATCGTAAATTCATTTGCAACTTCCAATCTCCCTTCCTCTGGAGCGTCACATTCTATTATTGTCATTGGTACTCTAGGTGATTTATATCTCAATTTCATTAAATTCATGGTGCTGTAGTTTTTTTTTTTCCATTTTTTCTTCTATAGTATTGCTATTCCTGCCGATGTTCTCTTATTTTGTGGGACTCACTATATAACCTTTTATCCTTTTCCTGGAGCTTGGTTCGTCATAATATTTATTTTTTTATATTGTGTTATTTTATTATTTAGCGTCTGAATGATATGAAGGTGATAATGCCGGTGAAATGAGTCCGGGGTCCAGCACCGAAAGTTACCCAGCATTTGCTCGTATTGGGTTGAGGGAAACCCCGGAAAAAACTCAACAGGTAACTTTCCCCGACCGGGATTCGAACCCGGGCCACCTGGTTTCGCAGCCAGACGCGCTGACCGTTACTCCACAGGGATAATGTTTATCCGGCCATTTCTGCTTCCTTGAGGAGACTGAGTAGAGTTAAGTGTCCTCTGGACATGTTACCAGCGTGAAGCAGAGTAAGACTGTTGCTGGGGTTGCCAGCTCATACATTAACATTCACGTCTATCATATGTATCATCCCAAATGATTGGTTACCTCTTCCGCTGCCACAAATGTGTCTGTTGAGGTCTTCACCCATTTACCCCGGGCATGGACCTGCATAGACATGTCCCCTGGAGATAGAGTGTTCCAGTATTTAAGCCCCAGAAACCGGACTCCTTGTTGGTTGACGGATCTTATTACCTTTGTTATTCAGACCAACCCACCATATTTGGTGGGATTCCCCATCCGCCACACGGGGGACGCGCCCGATAGGGTTTACAAGGACCTGATTCAGTTCATATTGCTCAAATCATTTTACACCCATCTGTGTTCTTATGCGATGTACGAGGCGCATCCAGAAAGTAAGTTTCCGATTTTCCCTTGAAAGTAAAACGTAATTAGCCGTGTCAATTGCGCATGCGTACAGATCTACGACGTATCAATCATATGCCAGCCGGAAAGGTCTCGCCTGGTGCCAGTACCGTGGCAGCAGTGGTTCGAAATGGAACCTGTGGGCGACCGTCCCTCACCAATGATGATCGTGTTGAGCTGGTGCGGCAGTGCATCATGGAGAACCGTCGCTTCACGATTACGGAGCTGAGCAGCCATTTTCCGCAGATATCGCGATCCTTGTTGCATGAGATTGTCACTAAGCACCTGCTATTCAAAAAGTGTGTGTCAGGTGGGTGCCGAAAAACCTGACACCCGAACACAAAATGCAACGTTTAGGAGCAGCACTGACATTTCTGCAATGGTATCACGATGACGGCGACAAGTTCCTCGACAGGATCGTCACGGGCGATGAGACTTGGATTTCGCACTTCACCCCGGAAACCAAGCAGCAATCAATGCATTAGCGGCATAGTGGATCTCCGGTCAGGACGAAATTCAAACAGACGCTGTCGGTACGGAAAGTGATGTGCACGGTGTTCTGGGACAGGAAGGGCATTCTGCTCATTGACTTCCTTCCAAGAGGTGAAACAGTGAACGCTGACCGTTACTGTGAAACACTGCGAAAATTGCGACGTGCCATTCAAAACAAGAGGCGTGGAATGCTTACTGCAGGTGTTGTGCTCCTCCATGACAATGCTCGTCCACATACGGCTCGGCGCACAGCAGCTGTTTTCACGGAATTTGGCTGGGAGTTGTTTGATCATCCACCCTACAGTCCTGATCTTGCTCTAGCGATTTTCACGTTTTCTTGCACCTCAAGAAATTCCTGTCCTCCGGTGAGCGTTTTGGCAACGACGAAGAGCTGAAGACGTCTGTCACTCGCTGGTTCCATTCACAATTCACAGGCGGCAGAGTTCTACGACAGAGGATACAAAAGTTAATCCCCTAATGATACAAGTGTCTCAATTCTGATGTTGGCTATGTTGAAAAATAGCTTAAACATTGCTGTACCTGTTGCCAATAAATGTTTTCCTGAAAGTGTGTGTTCTTTTTTTTTTTTTTTAAATAGGGAAACTTACTTTCTGGATGCGCCTCGTAATAGTAGTGACCTTGACACTTCTAAATCACAAAAACCAATAACAATATCGAGATAATATAACAAGGAAAATCAAGTATATTCTTTAAACAGCGCAACATAATTTTATTCCTAACTAATGCGAACTAAGATACCTTAATGAATTCTTATTTTTGAAGGAAGATAAAATGTTGGCATAATTAGTTAACGTGTTACATGATATATTTTTGATGATCATTAATATTGAATCAATGTGGCGCCAGTAAAAAATCTATTGTAGTCGAGTATGCAAGGGTCTATAAATAGACTACTGAGCGTTAATGGGTTAAAATTCAATGTGCTCGAGGTCGCACGGCAGGACAGTGTCATCGAGGACTGCAAGAGGTTTGTGGTGCGGCTGCATTGCCTTACCGAACGGTAGCAAGGTAGGTTAGAACCTTCAGACAACGTCGCGAAAGTGTGTTGGACATGTCTCGATCTGGTCACCCACCAGTAAGTGACGATCATTAGAGACTGTGTCCGTGTTAGTGGAGGCGTATCGGAGCTTAAAGATTCTTGAGTTAGCGCAAGATACAGGATTGGCGTCTTCGACTGTGCTTCACATCCTGAAGGACCGCCTGAAAATGCGGAAAATTGCCTCAAAGTGGGTTCAGCATGATTTAACGAACATGCAGAAATGGGAGCTATGAGCGCGAACGAGAAGTCTTCTCACAGCGTATCATTACAATTGATGAGACTTGAGCTAGATCTTATGAACCTTAACTGAAACGCCAATCGGACGAGGGCGTCATCACGGGTCACCACAAAAAACAACAGTTCGGCAGACCCCCACCAATGTGAAGGCTATGCTGATTCTTGTCTATGATTTGCATGATGTAATCCTAAAGCATACGTTCCCCAAGGCAGGGCGTTAATGCAGAGTACTACTTCATTTTTTGCGAAACAATCTGCGAGAAGCTCTGAGAAGAAAACGGCAACACTTTATGGATAACCCACCCATCATTCTGCATGACAATGCTAGGAAGCATACAACAGGAGTTGTGTCTGAATTGTTCAATCGTTGTTGCTGGAAGTCCTATGTCATCTGCCATATTCTCCGGATTTAAGTCCCAGCGACTTCGATCTAATTCCTATGATGAAGGACTTATTTCGCGGGATTCGCTTCCAAACACTTGAAGACGTTTTACAGGCAACCGACCGCTCTATTCGCACCATCAACAGATTATTCTTCCGTATCGCTGGGAACAGGTTATACGCAACGCTGGTGACTACATCAAAGGCTTGTAAATATTAGAACCTCGTAAGTGTACTATGTATCGAGAAAAAAAGTAGTTGCCAGAACTAAAAAATCAACCTACAGTATGTATATAACTTCTTCGGTGTTTACAATAACAGCTGACCTAGTAGTAATCTCAACTGGGAGATTCTTGAACAAGTTGTGATGAATAATTGCAGGTATATAGGGAAAATGTCCATCATGTCCTTCTTAGCTGCAGTGATCCTTCGTTGCATCCCATTTAAGGGCTTTTTAATGTCAGGTATTAATGATAATATTGATCCACCTGCACTCTTCTTCTGCACAGTTTACCTCTAAGAAAGGCACACCTTCGTTCAGAGCTTCCTTGAAAACATTTTTAAATGAGAACCTTTCTCTCCTCTCAACCAGATTATTTTAACCAACTGAAAGCTGGTCCATCAGCGGCCTTTTCCTGTTGGTGATTGCTTCTTCCAAAGCCTTTGTGCATAAGAATTCTTTTCTATTCATCTTGATCATTTTAAAATGAGGATTCTTTCGCTTTGAGGACTTGGCAATTTGCACTCAGTCTTCTGGAGTGTAGATACGTTGCACCTTCCGGCTTGCAGATTCAATCAATCCAAATTATGAATCACTCGGGAGAAACTAATTTCAAGACACCAGAAACCTATGATCTATTATATCTGCTGAAATATCTGTGTCATGAACAAGCTTTGGAAGTGAGAGTGGCAATTGTATATTATTGTTCTGTCACCAGCATCTCTCAGAATATAAAATAATATGTTTATGGGGTAGAAGCATTGTCTTTTTAATTGTTACTTGATAACACTTGTTACTTAATCTTCATCCATAGATATGTTATTGTTCGAAAGAAAACATACTCTCTCAAAAGCAATGATGTTCTGAGGAGTAATAGACTTGGTTCACTATGGATGTGAAAATGCTTAGCAACCTTCACCTTGCAAAGGAAATGCTGCTTTGTGTGAGTAACAAATGAGTTATGGCCTTCGTTTGTTATGGCAATGAATAAATCTAAGTTTTCTTCATCCCAGATTGTATTAATCCACAAACTGACCACTGGTGGACTTCTTGATGCACTCTAGTTGTGAACCGCTCATTTGTAACTTATAACAATGGCTAGGAAGTTGGTACCAAAATTGAAGGGCTGAGAGTCATAGTGGGCCAAGTGCCATTTTCATGAAACTGAGAAAAACTGAGGTAAAATTGATTACATAAAATAATTTATTGAATGCATATTTATAATTAATTATTAATTAATATATAAAAAAGTATTAATAAAATTATATATGACATAAAGAGAGGAAAACATGTATTTTGCCTGATTATAACATCATGAAATTACACCTATTTTCTGGAAATCTTGAGTTGGCCCACTATGGCACTACATTTATCTTGTCTAAACAAAAGTGTTAGTGGGCCATCTCCAAAAAGCTGTCTCAGTGCCTACTTTCCCATTTCTAAATTTTGTAAAACTGCATCTAGCTCATTTAGAGAATAACAAAATTAAATTTTCATTGGTTCAGTTGATTCGCTCCTGAGCCATTTATTTTTCATTCATTGGACCTTGTTGCCATCTGTAGCGTCTTTGCACACCAAAAAGTTGTACTTTGCAATATCTTTGATGTTAAGAAAGTTTGACTGTTCCATTTTCTTCACAAGAAAGGTTTTCTTTCTCCTAGAGTGCTGCATTGACTACACATAATCGTCTCAGATAAAGACTTTTGGCTTTGCGTTTAGCTGACACAATAGTGCTGAAGACTCTGTCATTAGGGAGGAAAGAATGCACAAATTCTATAAATTTATGGTCTATTCCTTAAACTGCGAATGATGGACAATGGAGGCTCAAAATGAAGCTATGTACTGATTTCTATTTTGTCCTCCACACGTTATTCGTACATACTGTAAAAGTATTTGCTACAGTATGTGCAGTTTTAAGGTATGACAATAGGTATGATTTCACTTCAGATGCCCCCTCCCCTTCTGAACAGTGTTTTCTCTCCAAAACTAGTCTAACATCATGTTCACAATTATGCACTCCCACGTTTTTTTATGGAAATTGAAGAACATCGTTTTGCATACTCGAATATTAGTGTCATCGTTAAAATAAAATTAATGTTTATCATAGGTACAGATTCTCAAAAAAAAGTGGCTGCACTCGTGAACAGCGAATATTTTTCAAAGTCCACTTGGTCGCGGCGATGTTACACGATGCATGTGCTTGTACAAGCAGTTTCGGAACAATGAGTGTTCCATACCTGCGCCTCGTAAACCAGCGGTAGAGTGCTTGTTTAATGATTCAAAGGTTGTTGGTTCGGCCCTTCTTCAAGTTTTCATTTTATTCTTTAATCGATCTTTTAGCGACGTAAATGATATTCAAATTATCATTTATATTCAGTTATCGTTCTTTATGGATATCACGTTATTTATATTTTGTTATTGTTCTTTAGAGATATGAATAAAATTCAAGACATCATTTGTATTCTGTTATCGTTTTATAACGATATGAATAATAATAATACTAATAATAATAATAATAATTATTATTATTATTATTATTATTATTATTATTATTATTATTATTATTATTATTATTATTATTATTATTATTATTATTGTATCTCCAATGGGGTTAGCCTATTTTACATATGTATG
Organism: Periplaneta americana; assembly: GCA_025594305.2. NCBI lineage: Eukaryota > Metazoa > Arthropoda > Insecta > Blattodea > Blattidae > Periplaneta > Periplaneta americana. Next base: position 68,942,252 of record JAJSOF020000007.1, read on the forward strand.
TTAGGGCTATAGTTTTATACACAAAAAAGATAAGCAAAAGAGAAATGGAAAAGAAAATTAAATTAGCATAAGCGATGTAAACAAAACATAAACAATCCATAAAGTAGGCATTGCGATTACAAAACAAATATCAGGTATCAATTTGAAACATACAAAAGCATTAACAACACACATACGTAACACTTCTATAACACAAATATGCAGCTTTCCGTACCATACGTCATAAATTAATACGCAATAGTCACACAAATACAATCAAACTATAATTACGACATTGCAACGACATTAAGCATCCCATAACTGACTCACATACATAACAAATCAACATCCGTTACAACACATACACCTCAACATAGTAACCACACTTTTAAAAGTTACAAATTTGGCTCCAAGAAGAATAAATAGGACACTGTTACTATTCTTCTACAATTTCTAAATACATCTGTAATAAATTTGTGAAATTCCGATATGAATAATATTCACGTTTTTTTATATTCTGTTATCGTTCTTTAGCGATATAAATAATATTCAAGTTATCATTTATATTGTTTTCCTTCATTAGCATTATAAAATAATATTCTAGTTATTCTTATTGTTATTGATCTTTCGCAATATAAATAATCTGTATTTTATGTAAGTAATTATTGTAACACAAATAACCATCTTTCTTTGTAAAATACGTTATTTTATTTAGATAATTAAATACGTCGATATTTATCGTTTATATATTGTTATCGTTCTTTTAGTGATACTGTATAAATAATATTCAAGTTATTTTTATTGTAATCGTTCTTTAGCGATATAAATAACATAAATTTATTATTAGGTTTGGAAAAATCCAGTTGCATAATACTGGTATTAGTTTTTCTTTTGCATTATTACATTATACTATCTTGAACCACAAGCAAAATGAAAAGGAGTAATGAGAAATTGAACCTGAAACGTTGACATCTAAATTCCGACGTTCGTCCGCTGAGCTACGAGGGCAAAAGTGTGGAAACATTTTCGGAAAAATTGTCCCAATCACACTCTAAGATTTTCTAATGATTCGTAGAAGCTAGTCCAGGATACGGGGGGGGCAAAGGCTAATTGAGATTTCCCGGTCTCTGATCGGGTCAAACATCCTGATAGAACTAATATTTATGACTTTCGGTGAAGTTCGGAGGGCCCAATTAGTCAAATCCACTCTCCTCATCTCCACGCTTGGGCCCCTGGAATTTAATAAGATGCGAAAGAGATAGTGGTGTGCGGAAAGCAACGGATGTTACCGCATTTAAACCTATCTTTCCCAAGAAAACTGCAAACATGAACAAAGGAAGCTTTTAATAGAAGAAGAATCTTCTGCGGACCTCTGGAAAAACAACTAAGAAGAGACTAGTGAAGTGCTTTGTGTGGAGTGTGGCATTGTATGGGGAAGGGACATGGACATTACGACGAAATGAAGAGAAACGAATTGAAGCATTTGAAATATGGATGTGGAGAAGAACGGTGCGTGTGAAGTGGACAGATAGAAAAAGGAATAAAATTGTGTTTGAAAAGTGAGTGAGAAAGAATGATGCTGAAACTGATTAGAAAGAGAAAAAGTAACTGGTTGGGTCTCTGGTTGAAAATAATAATAGACGACATTAGGATATGTGGATCATATGCGGAGACTAAGAGGAAGGCAGAAAATAGGAAAGATTGGAGATTACTGGGTTTGCAATGAAAGACCTGCCCATGGGCAGAACTTATATATGTATGTATGTTCAGAATGCCTGGAATATCGTGTCTAAGAACAGTCGCTATTTGCAAAGACTAGTCGATTCCATGCCCACTCGACTGCAAGATGATCGAGATATGAGGAAGACAGACTAAATATTGAATTGTGGCTTTTTGTTTTGTTTTTGAACGCTTAATTGTTTGAATGTTTTAAGGCCGACGCCAGTAAATTTGTTTTGTTTATGCCAAGAAAGATATTTTTATTGAGAATAAAATCTTTTTTTCTTTCCATTTGCAGTCACAATATCATAATGATAAAGTCATGGCATAATATATTAATGAACCTGATGTTAATTACTAAAATAATCGTAAAAAGAAAGGAGCCATTATGTATAGTTTGTCTCTCTCAAAAAACAGAACAAAAAAAGAACATAAAAGTACGAGGTTGTAGTCGAACGCAGGACCTCATGAATAAAGAGGCCGGAACGCTACGATTACGCTATCGAATAACACAAAGAATACTTCAATTATAACTATAATTATAGGTATCAGGCAACGTGTTCCAACAACATACAACATCGCCTGTCTCCGAATTGTGGCGAAGATACCCGAAGGAACTTAGTTTCAGGAGAGCGGCTACTTTTTCTTTTGACAAGTGCGCGGCTGCCTGCCCTTCTGACGTCTGCTCCAGGAGGCTGCTTTATAGAGATAATAATTTAAACAGTTTTTGGAAATATCCAAAATTCGCCTTCTTTGAAATATAATATTCTAAATTGAATGAAATTAATTTAAAAAAATAATTTCTTTTTTTCATTTCATTATAAATGATTACATACACCAATGAAGTTTCGTAAAATTGGACATTACAAAGCTAGATTAATGAAATTTTAATAGCTCAGAAATAAGATTGTCATATTAAAAAAGGCAATTATTTAAATAGGTACCTTGTTTATGAATATACTGCAAATATAATTTTTTAAGTTATGGTACGTACTTTTAACAAAATAAAAGGATATATTAAGTGAATGCTGTTCATGATTACCTTTTCAGCAGAACCTCTGTGGCTCTTTATATTCATTATACGAACCATTCTGTAAGATCTGCATTGCTGCTCAAATTACTTACTGACGAAATGTATCATGCACATGTGCTCGATAATTTTCATTATATCCAATCGTTCGACACAATATAATCCACATTTACAGTCTTTACAGCAGTGTAAATTTTCGCAGACACAGGATTTTCATTTGCAAGATACAGTCTTGGATGAAAAAAATTTAATTTCCTTTTTGTAACATTCATTTCCCCTCATCACAATTTTCCACACACTTCCTATATTTTCACCTCAGTCGAGTTATTTTCTTCCCCTTCGTCTGCCATATTCTACAGTTAAGTCACGAGGCTACCGCACGCTGAGCTTTCATTTGACTTTGGAGTAAGACCTCTTCCTCTCAGCCTTTTTGTCACTCGGGGAGAGAGTATTTTCTGTTTTGCTTTCACAAACATAAATGTTGGACAAATGATGCTGTTGAGTACAGTGAGTCTTAATAGTTCAAACAATCAAAGTGCTTTTGTTCGCTTCAAAACTCTGAAAATTTATTATTATTATTATTATTATTATTATTATTATTATGTATTATTATTATTATCTATTATTTCCGAATGGAAAGTACTTAGGTTTACAACCCCAAGATAGCAATGAAGATAAACTAGCAATTTTAAAGGCATAATTAACTTTATTAGGACAATAACCGACCTTGTGCTCAACCCCATAGAACAAGGAGTTAATAAACGAATATTAAAAGAAACAATAATTTGTAAGAAACATGCAGTGGAGGAGCTCCCAATCTATGGACAATAATTTCCTATACAATATAAAAATAACAATTATGATTCTAGCCTCCAGGTTATATCAACGTCAACAATGAACGGAATTTTATCATCAAAGGAATACTCTTTTTATGCCAGAAAAAATAAACAATAGCCTGTCGCATTTAAAATATTCGTTCATCGGCCTGAAGACGTTGGATCAAATCTGAAATACGATTCAGTATTTCATTACTATATCAACTGAACAACCACTTTGTGAATCTGGCATTAAGTGTATCTCGTTTGTGGCACGTAATGTTAAATCCCGACTTATTTTCAAAGAAAATTTTTCATTTCTATTGTAATGGCAGCTAGAAAATTTCTATCGTAATTCTGATGTTGAATGAACTTGGATTGTAACGCAACCGAATGCATAGTAGAACAGTAGCACGAGACGTCAACAGACGAGCGAAACAGAAGTAAGTGTTGACGGCTGGTAAATAAATTTGATTATGAACCAACATTTAACGAAAGGTAATCCGGAAAAAATAAACGTGTTACACTCCTGTTTGCATAATTATTTAATAATATACGAGTTTACATTTTTGGTTTCGTGCATAACATTAACATTGCTTAAATAATACAATAGCCAGCCAGAATCCTCACTTTGATCAGAATTAAAATATTAATATAAATTAACAGTATTCTTCAAACTATTCACGACTGTACACAGCTGCATAGAATGATACATGCGTTGCTTATCGAACTGGGTATCGACTGTAACGAGCGGCAGCAGGCGAGGCAGTTGACATCTATACTCACGCTGTACTCAACTGAGATCTATTAAGCATATCCAGTAACAATAAGCATAGGTAGGAGACAAATGCTTTATTACTGGATATGGACAAATTCGTACCAAATCATAGATTTCAGATTGTGTGCAGATTCGTGTATATACAGTAGATCATCTCATTAGTTGTCTGCTGTGTATACATCCCACTGTGTTTCATAAACACCTCACATTATATCCTCAAGTGTGGATGGATGACTTTCGTAACTACATTACAGCAATATACAGTAGAGAAGCCCGGTTCATTACATGCTAACGTTTCAGCAGTTTGTGGAGTTTAATGGGCGGTTTTTTTCATGGCAGAATTTAAATATTCAATTACACAAAGTTAAAGAACACCAAAAGGTGTAAATATTTGTAATCACAAAAGCCTATTACAAATGAAAAAATATTATGTGGATATTGTAATGTATATACATAATTTAATACATAATATTATTTGGGATGCTGTGCTACAGAAGTATTTATATGGAATAATTTTCTGTGTATTTAGGATAAGACTTTCAGGAGGAACATTGTACTTCAAATTTGATCGAAAATAAACATGATTTTTTTATTTCTGTGCCTATGTATGATGTTGGTATGTTTCAACATCTTTAAAACATTGCCTTAGCAGTCACTCTGCTGCAATCCATCAATACAGAAATAACTGACTCCGCGAGATCTGAAGAACAATTATTTTTTCATGTATATATACCAATTCGCAAAAGTGCGGATGATCATTAAAAAAAAATAAAAGTGTTCTTGAAAGGTTATGGGTTCAATATGAGTGTGCCATATACGAAAAGCATTATTATATTCACAAAGCTGTTGTTCAGTTCGTGAGGACAGTAAGGAATACTGTTATATTTCATTATTGTACAGTACGTCTTGTGAATTTCAGAACGAACATTTTCGCAGTGTACAGCTGTCAAAGAAAAGTGGCCGCTCTCTTGAAACAAAGTTCCCTTCGGTATCTTCGCTACAATTCAGAGACAGGCGATGTTAAATGTTATTGGACTACGTTGCCTGATATCTACAGTTATAATTGAAGTATTCTATGTGTTATTCGATAGCGTAATAACCAGCGTTCCAGGCCTCTTATTCATGGTCTGCGTTCGACTAGAACCTCGTGCTTTTATGTTCTTTTGTTCTGTTTTGGGGAGACAAACTATACATAATGGCTCCTTTCTCTTTTACGATTATTTTAGTAATTAACATCAGGTTCATTAATATATTATGCCATGACTTCATCATTATGATGTGTGGCTGCAAATGGAAAGAAAAAAGATTTTATTCTCAATAAAAATCTTTCGTGGCATAAACAAGACAAATTTACTGGCGTCGGCCTTAAAACATTCAAACAATTAAGCGTTCCAAAAACAAAACAAAAGCCACAATTCAATGTTAGTTTGTCTTCCTCTATCTCGATCATCTTGCAGTCAGTGGGCATGGAATCGACTGAGTCTTTGCAAATAGCGACTGTTCTTAGACACGATATTCCAGGCATTCTGAACATACACACATAAGTGTTCTGCCCATGGGCAGGTCTTTCATTAAGGCCCAGTCATCTCCAATCTTTCCTATTTTCTGCCTTCCTCTTAGTCATCGCGATCCACATATCCTAATGCCGTCTATTCCTTTCAACAGGAGCCCAACCAATTCCTTTTTCTTTTCTAATCAGTTTCATCATCATTCTTTATCACTCCTTTTTCAAACAATTTTATTTCTTTTCTGTCTGTCCACTTCCACGCCTCCATTCTTCTCACCACATCCATTTCAAATGCTTCAATTCGTTTCTCTTCATTTGTCGTAATGTCATGTTCCTTCCCCATACAATGTTGCACTCTCCACAAAGCACTTCACTAGTCTCTTCCTTAATTGTTTTCCAGAGATTTTAAAAGATTCTTCTTCTTCTATTTTGCTTCCTTGTTCATGTTTGCAGTTTTTCTTGGGAAGCTGTCCAGTTGTTAAATGCATTTAACATCCGTTGCTTTCATTCGCACCACTATCTCTTTCGCATCTTATTAAATTCCATCTTCATTCCAGCGTGGAGATGAGGAAGTGGATTTGACTAATTGGGCCTCGGACTTCACCGAAAGTCACATAAGGGCAAATTAGTTCTTTCAGGATGTTTCCTCCCGATCAGAGATCGTGGAAATCTAAATTTTGCCCCCGTATAATCCTGAATTAGCTTCTGCAATCATTCGAAAATCTTAGCCTGTGATTGGGACAATTTTTTCGAAAATGTTTCCACACTTCGAATAGCCTCGTAGCTCAGCGGACGAACGTCGGAATTTAGATCAACGTCTCAGGTTTAATTTCGCCAGTCTGTTTTCATTTGCCTTGTGGTTCAAGATATTCGAATGTAATAATACAAAAGAAAACTACTAATCCAGTATTATGCAACTGGATTTTCCAAACATAAAACTAAATTTATATTTATATCGCTAAAAAGATGACGTAAGCCGATATAAAGCTTGAATATTATTTAACAGTATCACTAGAACGATAACAATATATAAACGATAAATATCGGTTTTGTTTAATTAATATAAAGATTATAAAGCCAACGTATTTAATTATCTAAATAAAATAACCTGTTTTACAAAAAGATGGTTATTTAATGTTACAATAATTACTTACATAAAATACAGATTGTTTATTTTTGCGAAAGAACAATGGCCAATATAAATAACTTGAATACTTTTATAATGCTAATGAAGGAAAACAATATAAATGATTACGAATATTATTTATGATGCTACATAATGATAACAATATAAAAAACGTGAATATTCATATCGGATTTCTAATTTATTACAGATGTATTTAAGAAAGTTGTAGAAGAATAGTAATTAGTAACAGTGACCTATTTATTCTTCTTGGAGCCAAATTGTAACTTTTAAAAAGTGTGGTTACTATGTTGAAGTGTATGTGTTGTAACGATGCTTGATTTTATTGTATGTGAGTCAGTTATGGGATGCTTGATGTCGTTGCAATGTCGTAATTAACGTTTGATTGTGTTTGTGTGACTATTGTGTATTAATTTATGATGTATGGTACGGAAAGCTGCATATTTGTGTTATAGAAGTGTTACGTATGTGTGTTGTTAATGTTTTTGTATGTTTCAAATTGATAACTGATATTTGTTTTGCAATCCAATGCCTAATTTACGGATTGTTTATGTTTTGTTTACATCGCGTAAGCTAATTTAATTTTCTTTCCATTTCTCTTTGCATATCTTTTTGTGTATAAAACTATAGCCTAACATTTTGAGTAAATTTCATTGCATTGATACAATTAAGGTGCTATTATTAACTACAAGTAGTAAGTAGTATAGTATTATTCATATCGTTATTCAAGTCGATAAAACGATAACAGAATACAAATGATGTCTTGAATTTATTCATATATCTAAAGAACGATAACAAAATATAAATAAAGTGATATCCATCAAAGAACGATAACTGAATATAAATGATAATTTGAATATCATTGACATCGCTAAAGAACGATTAAAAAATAAAATGAAAACTTGAAGAGGCAGGAACCACAACCTTTGAATCTTTAAACAAGCACTCCACCGCTGGTCTACGAGGCGCAGATACGGAACACTTTCACAGTTCCGGAACTGCTTATGCAAACACATCCATCGTGTGGCATCCGCCGCGACCCGAAGTGGACTTTGAAAATATTCGCTGTTCACGAGTGCGGCCACTTTTTGACAACTTTACATTTCAACACTTGCTGCCTTTACCATACAGTTCAGCATCAGTAATGAATAGCAGAACATTTTCATATTTTATATCCGATGCCCAAAGCATTTTTCATTACATTGTCACTTACGATGCAGAATAATTTACTCTTTCTAAAATATCACGTCAAAAAATACGGTTTCCAGGTTCATCTGGGTTCATTGCACCAACAATGACGTGGCTATATGACAAGCAAACCCAGATCAGTTGTCGTCAGCAGAAACCAGATTTTTTCATCCTGTAATTCACTTCTAATTTCTTCCAAGCATTTGTCATACGCTTTATTCACATATACTTTACGCAATGTAGACTCATCCGGAATATTTCTTCCTGTACTTTTCAGAATGTGCGAGTTTATTATTTTTAATTCGCTGAGTGCAATGTTCGCACTAATAAATGCATCACGTTTCTTCATAAAATGAGTGCATTGGGGCACTGGAACCTTGCTGTAACCTTTCTTCTATTTTCGCACAAGCTTCTTTATGTTTATTTGTGTTCACATGACCCTTAACATTATGAACGTCCTATCACATGACGTAACTATCGTATTACAAGGCTGACAGAATAGTTGTTCATTCATAATAATGAAATCAGTTTCTCTATACTCAAATATAGTCTTTCAATTTTGTAATGTTAGTTGGTTTTCTTTTCTGCATTGGTATCTGCACTTCACTACGCTGAACTGCAAACCTGCATAATTGAAGTTCTTATACCGACAACTGTCCCGTTCACCTGCTGTTGACATACAGAGAGCTCCAGTATGTCATGGAGAGGAGGACTTGGTATAAGGTTGTAAACAAATGACTGTGTAGATGCCAATACCAGCTTTTTACTGCTCCAAATTCCGTTCCCTAGTTATTACAATGCTACAATGCTGTTGGTAAGGTGAAATGGGAGGGTAATGTAATTATAAATTTCTTGTATGCTCCTATAGTTGGTTTGCTGGGCAAGTATTTTGAGGGTATATTTGTACATTTTATCGTGAGGGTATTTCCACTACAAAAACAAAATGATTCGCCATAAAGTTCTGAAGGTGATGTGGGTTGAAAAATGACTGCTGTTGGTGAAAATAAATTAGTTGTCGGACTTCATCTTGATATTCTGATATTTTGTTGAGACCAGGAGAAATGTTTTCTGGAGCTACACTCTGTATGACTTCAAATCAGGGCAATATTATTTTGTTTCCCTCTGGGATATTAACAGGTGACAGCCCGTTAGAACTTTGCATAGGTTTTTGTCGAGACTGCTGAGAGGGTTTGTGGCCGTCTTGGTTTTCACATCAATATTGTTCGAATGAAGCCGGATCTTTGACATCTTTGAAATTTTTAGTCGGTTTGGCAGAAAGCAAGCCTATGGACCCTGTTTTTTTGACACAGACATAGACATTCAAGCCTTGAACTTAGGTATGTTGCCACATTTTCATTGCTCTGCGTTTTAAATTTAATTAATTACCAAGAGATCCTCATTACATTTTATCCTTTTGGTTGGCGATTCTTTAGGAATTAGAAATTAAATATTTTTAACACGACTGTACTGTTAGTCATTGGGATAACAAGTAGGTGAAGGTCATTTACATTTGAGAGATGGATATAAGAAAGTGACTGGTTAAAGTCCTAATTAATTTTTGAAATTTGTAGTGGTCTCTTCTTTATATTGTAGCTGCGGGAATATCTTCAGGATTACCATCAGAACTGAGTTCTGGTTGACGTTGCAGGATAGATTCAGTGTATCCAACATAATGTTGAGATAAACTGGCTTTATTTAGTCTATTGCCGCCATCTAGCGTCTGAACAATTATATATTATTAATACCGTAACACCACTGCCACTTGGCGGATGAAATTCAACCATAGCCCGCTTCTGATGAATTAGGCGCTACGCGAAGGATTTTTCTGGATATCCGTACTGCAAATAAGCAGACATTATTTGTTCGAGCCTCGTAAAATGCATTTCTTTAAACAAGTATTTTATGAAAAGTTTGCAAGAAAAACGTCAAATTAGAATATTATTTAAGCCGACGTTTATAATTCCAGGACTATATATACAGGAATGAATTATAACATTTCAAATATACAGAATTAAAAACTTTGGGACAAATTTTTTGTTTGTTTACAATGGTTCAGCCGTATGAGCGCTGAGTACTAGGAACAAAGCCACAGTTGGGAGTAACCAGCCACCGTGAATATACACCGTGCCGAAGGTAGAAACCTACCGATAAAGATCAAGTAATTTATTCGTTTTATGACCACAAAAAAAAATTAGGGGAAAATATTAATAAACCCAAAACGTTTATAAGCTATTTCTCGAAAATGTCCCCCTGTAATTGCACGAACACATCTAATCTGATTAAATCTCTCCAGACATCCTTGAGTTATAGTGTCGATAGGCCTAATATTACTTTGGTTAGAAAATTACGTTGTTCGTATGCCACGGTCTTACGATCACCTGCCTTTATTTCGATTAAATATTGTGAAATTCAGGAGATCATTGCATTTTCACACGATTCAATAATTTTCAGTTTGCACCACACAGATATTTAGATGGTTGAAATTATAGGTTATGTTTACTGCTGCCAGTTGCCCCTTTGGGAGTAGCCAAAATTTTTCAAGAATATCAATCTCCCGCACCATTCACTGTTCCTCTATGGATATTATAGGTTATCACTTTACTGGTTAATCCAACAAACATTTAATATTGGCAGTTACGTTTATAATTAATAATAATGTTACAGTATGTATGACACCCGACCCTGCAATTTGTGTATTTTAATACTCCTTTTTGATCAAATATTGTATTTATGCTACCTAAGACAATGGTGTGTATCACAATCCGCACACGTAATTTTTGGTATGGTAAATTTTCTGTCTACAATTAAGGATAGATGTGCTAAAATTAAAATAACAATATAAATTGATTTTATTGAACCTCAAAATAGCTTCCATTCTAAACTTAAAATGTTGATGCGAACAGATTATGTTATCACGTAGGTTCTTCACATTAAAAAAACACAGTTTTGTAATTATTTCTCAACATATTATGCAACAAGAAGTAAACGGAACTTTGGACACATTACACTAAATAAAGCTTAGCAGTGTTTGATAAAGCTATAATATTTCAAGAAGCCCACACATAAATAAAACACCGAAATACAATACGACCTGGTCTAGGTGAAAAGAAAAAAATGCCCAGTGGCAGGTCAGGGTATTGAATTCAGGGGGGCTGCATACAAAAATAAACCGTCTTCAACGGGACCTGATATAAAGATATTGTTCCATGCGCTTTGTCTTGGAAGGTCATGCAAACTTTTTGAATCATCTTCTTATTAAAATCCGAATGTCGTTTAACACAGTCTTTACAATGAAAAACATAGCTAATGCGGTCAATCTCTCTTCCTCATGTTAGATGGGATTTTACTGCCTTCAAACACGAAAAGCAACGTTCTGGTTCGGAAGTTGTCATTGGTACCGGTGATAACTATGCGTAGTAGTTTTACAGCTTCTGAAAATGAGACCTGCAAGTTCTCAGACAGAAGAAACTGCAAGAGCTTGACTGTGTCACTGATATTTTCTGAATTCTTGTCTCTGCTACAACACAGTGAGTTACGTTTTTAGTTTGTCTTTATCGAACATTTAGAAAAAGCTTCACACATACATTTAGGTCATTTTAAGGAAATGAGCTTTTTTAGCATTCAATTTTTCTTGACACAGAAGAGAAGATAATATCAGATGATCTATGAAGTGGAATCGGGTGTTAGCTTGTGTGATACTGAGGTCACACACTTCCCTTGGCTGCAGCAACCATTGTCTGAATCCCTTCGACCTACGACGCTTTTTTAGGGTTTCATTTTTAGATCTCGCTGCTCAACTGTGCACTGTTCCGTATTGTCTGTATGGCATTAACAAACTTGATATGTAGAGTCGACCTCGGCAGCATAGTAGGTTGGGTTTGGATCCAGCCGGGTCGATGGAATTTAAGTGTGTTTAAATGAAACGGGCTCAGTCAGTAGATTACTGGCATTTAAAAGAATCCTGCGTGGACAAAATTCCGGCACACCGGCGACGCTGATATAACCCTGCAGTTGCGAGTGCCGTTAAAAAACCATAATTTAAATTTTTATATGCAGATTTGAACCTAGAAATATCTAACTGGCGATGTTGTAGTTGGTTGTATAATATATCTACATGATACATCCATAAATGGAAAAAACTGAGCCAGAAATTGAATTCAGGATCTTCAGAGCACGCACCAGGGCGCTTGCTTTTATTTATTGTGATGTTGTTAGATGTTTCAGATTCCATTATGGTTTGAAACATTCTAGAATGGCTTCTTCTTCTCTTGAACAAAATTTACTATTCTTATTTTAAAACTCCATCTTGTTGCCCCGCTGATGGAATTGTTCAGAAAACACATTAATCTAATACAGATTGTGTGGAGATCGAGAGAAGAAATCAGAGATATGGAATAAATCAGCAAAATATACAAACCTTTTTGTTTTGTTTGACTCTTTCCATTATGAGATTCAACTGATGGGCACTTAATTCACATTCTCCTGAATTGTTAAGGTTCTGAACTGAATAGACTGTAAATATTGTACAGAATTAAACATTGTTGCATTTATTATACCACGACATTAAAGAAAATGTATTTAAAACTGCGCTACTGATAAACTGCTGCAAACTTTGCAGCTCCTGGAAACTCTGGATTCATGGCCAGGAGCAGCAGGGAGGGTAAACTAACGCGCAAAAAGCATCCGAGACGAGACTGGCAGCCCAGGGGAGGAAGTGGCTTCACCCGAGATAGTCCTTGTCTCTGGCTTCTCTCTGGCAGCACCAGGAGGAATTGACTTCATTAACGAGTGCGTGCATGTCAATGAGAGCGAAATTTAAAAAATTCGAGCCGCTAAATAGAGACTATTATAATAAATGTCTTTAACAATATAAAACGAGACAAGAGTCACAAATGTCTGAGGGTTCTGCAGCTCCGCAGCCTCTCCTTCAAAGCACCCCTGACTGCCGTATTTCGCTTTGTTGTGAAAAGCGGTCAGTTGCCTGTGAAATGTTCGTTATCGGTTGTAATACTGTAAATTCCGCAAAATACAATAATTTGAATAATAATATGGGACAAGGAGACGTTTTGTACTATAAATATTGTAAGAAAAGGTGATAGAGTTCTTGAAAGATCCAGAAGGTGAGTTTATAAAATATATAATATATACTTTATGGAAAATAATATTATAAACCTTATGTGTCGCCATTTCAATAGTGGAAGGAAGGTGTTAATTTTTTCTAAAGAATACGATATCGAAGTAGCTCTTCGCATTTTATCGTCTTCTGGGGAAAGGGTATGCTGATGAGGCGATAGTACGATCCTGGTGGTGAGCAACTATCTATGTTGCATATTTAGTAAGTGGAGATCTGCCGAACTGTATATATTAGACTGTGATTATATGCCGAATTGGCGTTTCAGCTGAGGTTCATAAGATCTGGCCCAGGCCTATAAATTACAGTTACCTACAAAGGAAACGCAGGAATAATCTCAATATTAGCATATAATGCAATATCAAAGTAAAATTCGATACTTTGACCCCAAAGAGGACATTATTTCCTAAGTTAAACCTCGTACACTTATAAGTCAATAGTTTTCTACGAATATGGAGGGAGTGCAGAAAGTATAAACAATATTTTTCAGGTTATTTTCACTAAAAAAATTGTTATATTTGATCCGAATATGTATGACTATTGTGTATTTTTAGCATCTCGCACAGTAAAATGGGTAAACGAAAGTAGGGAGAGTCGGGTAGTATCGACTTCGGGTAATATCGGACAGTGAGCTCTCACCAACTTGCACGATGATAGTGGTGCCTGATTGACATGATTAAGTTTCTGATGTCCTTAGAGAAACGTAACCATGTCATTCAGGTACTACCATATGGTGGTAGATGAAAGGTAAACGCACTGTCCCGATACTACCCGATATCCGAACCCGACTCTCCCTATATAATGCATTTGTGATTTCGTTCCAATCTATGCGAAAATGGTTTTAAAGTTATTCTTTTAAATTCAACCCCTATGGAAGGGTGGTTTATCTTATCCAAACGTAATCAGAATTTACACGCAAAGACAAAATGCCATTTTTTAACCTGTATACAAAATTTGCGAAAATCTGTTATAAACGAGAAGAGTTATTATTTTTGTCCTGCTAGATTTGTATTTGGAACCACTGTGGACGTCAGGGAAACAGATTGCCCGCAATCCATTGCTCGACTCACCGATAAGCCTGTTGTAGCTGCCTGCTTTGGCGGGCATAGCTTCATTACGGTAGATCTAAATATGTTAGGAAGAAGTTACCTAATGAAAATAATAAAGTTGAAAACTGATGTAGATCTTGCATTTCATCAAAGCAACTGTTGAAATGATGTGCAGCGTTTCATACAAATGTTGCATCGTATTAAAAAACATCAACACTCGTATCTCACCTCTGAAATTTCAGGTACCACTCGTCTGATTTCATTCTCCAGAGTTTCAAGAGTACCTGTGTGGATTATTCTTGTACACTTTCTGTTCTAAAGTTATCTGACAATAAAATCACAGGCACTTAAATGAGGGAATGAAAGGGCCAAAGTCCACGACTAATTATTCGCTCATCGAACACCTGTTCAATGCATGCATTGAATTCTGAGTTGTAAAATCCCTTATTCTGTTGGAAGTAGGCATATTGCTTTTCTTCCTCAAGTCAACATTAAAAAAAATTGTTCAGTATGTTTTGCACATATTTTTTATTTATTTTATTTTAAATTAAATATACAGAATAATTTAAGAAATATAATTACAAAAACAAGACAAAGAGAAATACAAATAAAATAATACAAGCAATATAAAAGAAGATACAGTAGTATTAACAAAATTGAGACCGAATGAGCAGCGCTCGTGCTCGGTCGCAGATTCAGATGTAACTTTCTATTAAAATAAAAAATAATAATAATAATATAAATAAATAAGTAAAAATAAAACAGGAACTAAAATATACATATCGTTCGAGTTAACGGTATCATAAAAGAAAATAGGGCCAATGGTTCTATGTGCAGTAATGTCACATCAAACACCGACTTTCTGATCGTGGGAAAGAAGTTTCATGCACTACATGATTGTCAGTGTCCAATACCTTGAATTCAGAGAATCATGTTCACTTTTTAATGGAAAAAGCTTCATCCCGTCATAATTAAAAAGAGAAGGATCGACAGTACCATCACGGACATTGCAGCATCCACCGACAGAAATTCACGCGGGCAGCTGAATCTCGTTGTGTTAAGTGATGAACCACTGACACTTTGTAAGTACGAAAGTGAGCATTTTCCAGTCTCCGTAATGCCGATCTTTGTGAAATACGACACTTTTGCGCAGTTGGCGTGAAGATTTCCTCGGTCTTGTGTCTATAATTGAAGAGTCCAATGCAAGAATGATGGATGTCATTTGAATACATTTTTCAGGAAAAGTAATTGAAAGTTTGAAATGCTTACGCTCAAATTAACTGTAATTTTCCGATCATTACTAGACAATGACTACCAAAAATGTTAATGCCATATAACTCTCTATGTACATTCTATATATCTTTATGCAATGACAATCTTGGTTCATTTTCGACAAGAAAGTGACATCCGTCATTCTTGCAGTGGACTCTTCAATTCTTGGTTGAATATCTCCAAACGTCTCTCTATTTAATACCTTCTTCTGTGGTTCTTTTTATTTTAAACAGATCCTCTTTCTAGCCATTTTCTGAATAACTTGGTTATGTATTGTCTGAAAGGCATTGCAGCGTCACGGAACTGACGTAGAAACTTTGCGAACTGTACTGTCATACAATTTATTCTTTAGAAGAAATGGTTCAACTAGAAATATCCATTGTGCAATACTATACGTCATCATACTGATAGCGAAACAAATAACCAGGCTTAGATTCGAGACAATTTAAGAATAAAGTGAAGTGAGTGCAACGGAGTACAGATGGAGTGAGGTGGCGCGTAGAGTTTTGTTTACCTGGGCATTAGTGTACAATCCCGGTTCGTGATCAGAGGTACAGTATTCTTCCGTCTCTTCAAGAAACAAACTCAGGCCATCACAGTGCATTTTCCATTCATAGTGAACAGTTTTTCGAACTAGTTGCAAGTATGTACGGGACATCATTTTGTTTTTACTAACATTTCCAATATTAACCTGACTGTACCTTTGGATTAACGATGGAGAACCGAAGACACTGTTTGCTACCCTCTTCCACGACCGGATTTTGATGTCACTAGTATAAAGTACAATACAAATAACTTTACTAGGTATAAGAGGAAGAAAAGTAGTGCATCCGTTTACGTAAACTAGGAAATGTTACGATTTTGAGTTTGATAATTTTCGTTAGGTTTTTATTTAATCAAAATACATTAAGTATATATACTCACTAACTGAACTATCCAAGCGGACGTATTTATTATCCAATGTATAGTATATAGTCCACACCTGTGGAGTAACGGCTAGAGCGTCTGGCCGCGAAACCAGGTGGCCCGGGTTCGATTCCCGGTTGGGGCAAGTTACCTGGATGAGATTTTTACGGGTTTTCCCTCAACCCAATATGAGCAAATGCTGGGTAACTTTAGGTGCTGGACCCCGGACTCATTTCACCGACATTATCACCATCATCTCTTTCAGACGCTAAATAACCTAAAACCGCGCCGAAACCCGTAGAGCAACCATGACCCGCGCCTGGGCAATGCTACGCACGGTGGTTGCGCTATTACGTTGCGGGATGAACTTTTAAACCCGCGCCGAAGTCCGCAACACGACGGCCCGGTTGCATAAACATTTGTTAAATATTTAACATTAAGTTAAGGCAGTTTAACAGCAAACTTAACGGAAGTGATGTTTCATCAACTGTTGTTACTGCTATCATCATGTTAAACCCACTGTTAAATTAACATAGCATACTCCTCAGTTAAATCCTTAACGTCCTGTTACAGCGTGAATAATGGCTGCCAGAGAACATATGTTACACGCCGCATTATTATATCGAAATATATTTGCAGTGAAAACAATTAGCTGCAATCAATACTTCAGCATTTATAATTATACAGAATAGATATGTTCATAAATACTAAAATTATTCATATTAATATTAGTACTGCATCCACAGTAAAGAGAAGATATATGTTTATTAACGTAAGCATTTCTGTGATTATTATTTCGTATTAATACTCAGATATAATTGCAGATTTTCAAAACGATATTTCTTTATTTCACTGATTTAAGAGTTCACATGTAATTATGACTAATAACGTGTGAAGATATGTTAGATATATAAGATATGAAAATAATGTTAACGCTTATTCAGCATCAGAATTATTTTCATTTTCTATTGTTTCTATTGATCCTGGATAATTGAAAGAATCTTCGTACAAATATCAACTTTGAGTGAAAGTACCACCGTCAGTTTTCAAATGTTCCACTGTATCTTGTGCAGCATTTCTTTTAATATTTTCATAACATTGATTTGTTTCATAGTTTGCGTTTTCACATCCAAATGGCGATTGAAAAAAAAATATTGAGTTAAAGAGACCCATGTTTGTTCCTTTTTCCTAATAAAAGTTCCATCACTATGTTTGAGTTCAATTACATTCATGTAATTGCTAGATATACAAAAATAATTATATTTCTCATATGAGGTAAAATTACTGCTCCTTATACTTTCTTTTTCTCGATTTCCGTTGTAATTATGTTAGTCTCCAATACTTCCATAATGTAAAAATACAATTCCCCGCTAAAACAAATGACTACTCCAACTAAAGGCACATTCAGTAAACTTTCATACAATCACTGCTCCTTTGATTCCTGTTACATTACTCTTAACATCATGTTACCTAACAAAAGTACCTCAAATGGTTAATGAAACACTATTACACTAAGAGGATGTTTAATTTTTAACAACACGTTAGTTAACATGCTGTTAGCGTTATTGTAACGAAGTTTGGTAAAATTGGGCCCCTAACCTACCAGCGTCCGCCAGTTCAGGTAGGCCTACTCCTACTTTTAATCATGGACGTAGTTGCAGCAGCCTATATTTATTTGCATTTTGCGTGCAAAAGAAACGGAAACAGTGGCAATGGTGGCAAACATAGTTACATATCATATACAAGTAGAAATAAATGTGGTTATTCAAATTTTCTGGCTGACTTGGAGTTCAAAACAGTTGGTGGACATTATAAAAATTTTACCAGAATGTCACCTACAGACTTTAAATATTTCCTGGCGCTAATGTTGCAAAGAAGAATACCACATTCAGTTCAAGAAAGAGTGGCAGTGACGATGCGATTTCTGGCAACCGTACAATAATATGCAATAACATTGCTGAATCAACACACAAGACTAAAATTAGGTTAAGAATCATAAACGAAGAATCTATAAAGGACTTTGAAACTAAATTAAAAAATGAAACCTGGAAATCAGTATATGTTAATGAAGATATGAATAGTAAATTCAATGCGTTTCATAATATATTCTTAAATATCTTTGAACTACGTTTTCTTGTAAAGCACAAAATTTCTCAAACATCTAAAAAATAATTGGATTACACAAGACATAAGAATTTCATGCAAAACAAAGAGAACTCAATATATTTAAAATAGAAATAGTAATGACCGCAAATTAATCGGTCTAATTTCTGTAGTACAATTTTATGATTAATACAGACGAAGGCTTTGGAGAGATCACAGAATACTTCTCCTACTTGTAATGTTTTTATTAATTGCTTCCAGAAATTTATCAGTTAAATGAAACACAAAGTTATCTTAAAAGCCAAATAACTTTACTTTAACAATTTATTCTAAACTTGACTAATAAAATCAAAACAACTAGGAACATTACTTACTTATTCACTTACTTACTTACTTACTTACTTACTTACTTACTTACTTACTTACTTACTGGCTTTTAAGGAACCCGGACGTTCATTGCCGCTCTCACATAAGCCCACCATTTGTCCCTATCCTGAGCAAGATTAATCTAGTCTCTACCATCATATCCCTCCTTCCCCAAATCCATTACAATATTATCAGTGTATCTAATGCTTACTCACTTCACTTACGTGATTCGGGTTCCGCATACTGCACATAAATGGCAGGACTGTGGCCCACTTTCAAATTGCACACCACTTCGGCGGGCCACGTTATGCATGATGTGTATCTGTGAAGAATTATGTCGTGTAGGCTACTAGGGTGAGTATATGTGTAAGTGTAGTGTAGGGAATGGGTGAGGATGGTGATGGTGAGGAAGGAAGAAGGGGAAACCCGGTGCCGGCACGTAGCCTACTCTGTCGAGTAGCACCAAAGTGGCCGCTAGGCTGAACGTCCCCACCCGACGGACGAATCACTATCACTATTTACATGAAAATTTATGACCCCGCCGGGAATCGAAACCGGACCGGCTAGTCTGGATGTAGTACTTGCTACTACAGAACTAACTCGGTGGGTAAAATTTGTATGCATTCAAACATAACATTTAATAGAGAATCGGAATATGTAAATTGTAATATTATAGAGTATGATTAAAAAAAATAACTTTACTGTCACACCCTTTATGTCTGATTATCTAACTTTTTTCGAACACTGGTATCATATTGTATGGTTTATCTCCAACAGCTTTTTGTATAATTTTCTTTTTGTAAAATTTAAGAAGTTATTAGCAATATTCCATACTTATTGTTCACTCTGTTTATAAAAGAGTATATCAACATCTTAATTGCTGCAAAATTCTCATTTCAGAACAATAATGTGGATTCAGAAAGAATAGATCAAGTGAGCAAGCTTCGTTTAATTTAACTGATAAAATTCTGGAAGCAATTAATAGGAAATTACAAGTAGGAGGGATATTTTGTGATCTCTCCAAAGTTTTCGATTGTATTAATCATACAATTCTACTTTAAAAATTAGAATACTATGTTATTAAAGGCATAGCATAACAGTGGTTTGAATCATATCTCCATTTCAGAAAACAAAAGTTGAAATCAACGCATTCAGTGACACCTTTAAACCTACTTCAACATGGGGAAATGTTCATACAGGGGTCGCGCAAGGATCTCTATTAGGACCTCTTCGTTTTCTAATTTTTATAAATGATCTTGGCCCCTTAATAAAAGGAACAGCTTATCCTATACTATTTACAGGTGACACAAGTATCATAATTACAGGGAGCAACTTTGCCACATTCAAATATAAAACAGAAACACTTTTCCTTAAAATTTATGACTGGTTTACAACCGATAAACTAGCTTTAAACATTAATAAAACTAACATAATTCAATTTTAAAATCTTCAAATTTAATCTCTGAAACATGAGACACAAGTATCAACAATATGCCTCTACTAGAAATATCAACAACCAAATTTACTGGTTTGCATATTAATAATAGGTCTACATTAAACTGCAACCATCATATTAACGAAATAACCCCCAAACGTAGCTCAGCATGCTTCGCAATTAGGTCGTTACAACAATTCGTAAATAGGAGTATCTTAAAGACAATATATTTGCCTATATTTATTTCATTATGTTCTACGAAATAATATTTTGGGGAGAGTAAAAATATGTTATTAAAAAAAGAGAAATTAGAATAATAGTTGCAGCAAAGGCTATAGAATCCTGTACATCATTTTTAAATTAGAGATTCTGACTTTAAAAATCAGTACATTATACACTTCAATAAATTTCCTCTAATGTAATAAAGAAATTTTCAAACTAATTTAGCCATACATGTATAAATACCTGCAGAAAGAATGATTTTCAAACGCCATCATCAAACTTATCATGCTATCAAAGGGAGTACCTTGCATGACAATAAAAATATTCAGTAGTCTTCAATACATTAACTCATAATCAAAATCCAGCATTATTTAAAGTAGAACTAAAAATTACCGTACTTAATATTTCACACTTTATATTCTGTAGATGAATTCTTGACATTTCACAAATTGCTAGTGTAAATATTTTAATACTATGAAATGGTAAATATATTCTATTGTATAATATGTTATTGTCATTAACGTATTAATTCTGTATATATTTCATATTTGCATTTTTATATTTTAAACGAAAGAATTTGACATGTTCTTTATTCTATACTCTAAAGCAACTGTAAGATATTATGGAACGAATAAATATGCCTGTCTGTCTGCCTGTCCGTCCACCCATCTATCAATTTTAATAATTGCTATATTACATCTGTGGACAATATTAGGTTTCTTGAATTTTTTGTCGACAACACTTTACAATGGTAATCTTATATTGATTTTATTTAAAAAAAGAAGCTAAATACCGTAAATTTTGCTATTTTTACAACATAGCTCTACGTTGAATCTACATTCTTTCTTATCTATATATTATTCTCATTTTAACCATGGTACCTTTTAAGGAGAAATGCTGTAAATATTAGCAGAGTCTTTATAGCTCAGAAACGAGTTATTAGAACGATTTTGTTATTTAAAGTACAAAACCTTGTAATTTTTTTTTTCTTTTTTAGGAATACAGAATCTTGGTATTTCTTTGTATAGCCTATACTTCTATTTATAAATGTTTAATGCTGTTTACGCATGACGAAACTGAATATAATAAAATATTACGAGTAAATTGTCATCATTTTAATACACGTAATGCAGAACTGTAAGAATAGAAAGTCACAGACAGAAGAAATATGATATGCCTAATTATTGTAGTAATTTATTGTTTAATAAGTTAAAATCTAGGGAGTTGACCACCGTAATTGGCGGTGATTTAAACTCATTTCGCATCGGTGTATTGAATTATGTTCAACTAACAATTGAAAAATTGAAAGTAACTTCAATTTAGTGTTCCAAAGAAGTGTTAATTACTTTTTAGTGTTTGCGTGTATTTAATTTTTAATAAGTAATTCATTATGGCGTGTGTTTGAGCGAAATGTAGACATCAGCAGTATGTATACAAATAACTATTATTATTTATACTTGCTAGTATAATAATATGTTATTGAGATATTTTTACATGCCAATAACTTCATACTTGCTGATTATTCGTATTATTGACAGTAATATTTTGTATATGGACAGTGATTTTGGTTTCCGAATGTGAATTAACATAGATGTTACAATTTTGGATCTCATTGAATACTGCAATAAATCAGGTAATAATCAGTGTCAATAAAATAGTCGTATGAATATAAATAATAATAATAATAATAATAATAATAATAATAATAATAATAATAATAATAATAATAATAATGAAGTTGAACATAAATAACATAAATAAGTATAACGCATGAACATGGTACTGGTGCAGCATGGTTTGCTGAATTTCATAATAGTTCGGAAACAATAAAATTCAAATTGCAACCATTAACATCCCAGTGTGACGTCAGCATGCGCAGTCCAACGTATTTGTGTCAGGGACTGCAACTTCAGAGCTGAGTCCTTTGACTGTTACGCAGGAATACCGACATCTGACGGTTCGCTCCGCATCATCGGTCCGCAACGCTGGGTCGTAACATCAAGTCGCCAGCTGCTCCCAAGCATCGTTCCTTAAACTTTTGTTAAAATTCCTTGTGGTGTTTGGCATTTCACAAAATTTATTTTCCTGTGTATAATTTCATAAAGTGCAACGTGTTTTCCTCAGTCCATTCCATGTTCACTGCCCACACAGACAGACGAATGGGTGTTGATTGATGGTTGATTTATTGACTAATTGATTGACATTAATCCTACGCTAACAAGTGGGCTATCTTTCCTTGACCCTGCAGGTAAGGTTTCATCATCTACTAAAGAGCCCGAATAGAACCTGGAGGCTCAAGCCCTTAGAACCTAGATTAATATCGGAAACCCGTACTTGCCATACGTATAGGGGTTGAATCATTTTGCAACGCAACTTAATTCCGTACATATTGCGAGTTAAAAGTTTCATGGGTTAAATGAGGGAATAGCTAAGCAACATAAGGCCGAGGAATGAGACAAGTTTGGAGTGGATTAGATGAAGGGATAAATAATGTGAGAGGAGACATACTAAGTAGGAACTAAAACCCCGCTTGCATTTTCTTTTGTTTCTATATGGTCGAATGTGCTTTTCGCTTCGCTAGTGATGTACGAGTATATTTTGTAGTGGGTTATTTTCTGAAGTCAAGGGCTGCCGAACTTTAATTTCCTTAAATGTAAATTAGAAAAATATCTTATGATGAGTTGCCAGATCTAACGCGTTGCAAACATTTAATGGAATGTGTTCCACTCTATTTATTTTAATTTTTTGTTTCTTATTTTTATTGTGTAATCACGTAAATCGTGTTTATCTATCACTCAACGCCAATATGTATCCATCTGTGTTGTTTTTTTATTATTATCTTAATCTATTTTTTTGTGTACATTTTATTCATTTGTCGGTTTCTGGTTTAATTACGTGAATCCTACTTAATTGTAATCTAATACTAATATGTATACTAATGTGTTTATTTTTATTTTTACTGTGTACATTTTTTATTGAATTATGGGCTTCTGATTTTATGTGATTCGTATTTGATTCTAACAATACTAATATGTATTCCACTACGTTTATTTTTATTTTATGAGGTAAATTTTATGTAACTACCTCTTTTGATCTCATTATGTACCTAAATTGTATCAGTATGTAATTACTTAATTTCGATCCAGTTGTATGTTCAACTATGTAAGCAAGTTTTAATCCTGGTTGAGTGTAAAAGAAGGCCTTACGGCTTTAACTCTGCTAGGTTAAATAAAGCCATTATTATTATTATTATTATTATTATTATTATTATTATTATTATTATTATTATTATTATTATTTTGTGACGCTGTATCAACATCTAGGTTATTTAGCGTCTGAATGAAATGAAGGTGATAATGCCAGTGAAATGAGTCCGGGTCCAGCATCGAAAGTTGCCCAGCATTTTCTCGTATTTGGTTGAGGGAAACCTCGGAAAAACCTCATCCAGGTAACTTGCCCCGAACGGGATTCGAACCCGGGCCATCTGGTTTCGCGGTCAGACGATCAACATCTATGGTTATCTAGCGTCTGAATGCTATGAAGGTGATAATGACAGCGAAATGAGTCCAGGGTCCCGTGCCGAAAGTTACCAAGCAATTGCTCTTAATGGGTTGACGTAAACTCCCGGAAAAAAACCTCAACCAGGATTTGAATCCGTACCGCTCGTTTCACGGTCAGGCAAGCTAACCGTTACTCCACAGCGGTGGACACTAGTGAAGTTTCTAGTCGCCCATTGTTCTGGTGATAATTTTTTCGTAAAATTGATAAGCAATGTTATGAAAGCAATAATTAATTTCATGGCAGCTGAACGTTTCTTTCGTAAAGACGAGCTCTTTTCTCTGAACCAAAAATACAACGCCAATGCGGTTATAATTACGTACCCTAGCTAGCGCTTGACGACGATTGCCACGAAATTTGATTTCGTCGATTTCAGTGATATTTCATAAATCACATCATATTTTTCCTTCATTTCGCTGTAATAATCTGATATAATATCTTACTAAATCTGTATTTTCTTCTAGGGCATTGAAAAGACCTCCGTTATACTCCGTAAACCTTGCATTTGAAATAATGCTTAAAGAATATAGTCGCGAAATTACTAGCGAAATTTCGATTGTCTTATTTCTGTACGGCCAGGTCACTAGTGGCGAGCATAGTCGGCGCTGCCTTATCTAGTTGTTCCGAGAGATGAAATGAAGGAGAAGTGAAGTGTTGGAATGAAAGAGGGAAACAGAGTACACCGAGAAAACCCTTATGCAACGTCAATTTTACCATCATACATTCCACGCAGACCGAATCCGGACCGTCTTCATGGAAGGCCAGTGCACTAGCACTGTAGCCACACATGCGGCACGAATAGGTGTTACACGTCCAGCTTCCATGCACGTCCACATATATACTGCAACTTCAACGCTCTGAGCCTGTTTCACAATGTTTACAATCTTTGTAAATTGTAAACTTTGCTTGTAAATTGTGAACCTCTGTCAACAATCTTTGTTTGTACTGTTGAACTTTACAAAGGAAATTAAATCTCTACAAATTAAATTTTGCTCACTTTACAATTATTCTGTTTCACAATGAAGAGTAATTTTACAAACATGTATATTTTACTTGTAAAATTAGCACATTTTCTACAATACCTCTGAGATGTGTAAAGTTTGATATTGCAACAAATTATGAATATGTAAATACAATAAAGAAATACTTATTAAATTAATTTTTGAGTAACTGGATAATATTAAGAATTGAACTAAAGCAATTTTGATGTTATTAGGAGTTCTAGTGACTCATACGAAGATATTGAATTTAGGCCTAATCAAACGAAGATGTATACGTAAAATTCTCCGGCCAAGAATTAATAGCACGTTCGTATCATTGTATAAATTTAATGAAAGGTTTCGAATGAGTCCCGCGCTATACTTCAGAATACCGCGTAAGTATTTATATACGAAGACTGTATTTAATAAATACTCGCACTTAATAAAGAAGTTCCCTGCACCAAAAATAAATAATTCAATAATGCAATAGCGACACTACTTACGCGGTATTCTGAAGTCGTTTCGAGTCCGTTTCTCTGGAATCTCTCCTACAAGATATGGGACATCATATATCCAACATCCAAAAGAGAAAAAGTGATGCCCTAACCTCAAAGCGAGAACTGTATTGTTTTTGCATTGGATGCAGTCACCAGTCAGTTCCGTGGGTTAGCAGATAAGCACAGAATTTCTAAGCTATCAGTGTGCAAAAGTGCGCACAGAGTAGTTGATATTGTTAAAAGAGTTAAATTCGGGGCAGGTTTTTGATCGCCAAAATGTTATTTACTATAGCACAGAATTTTTATGCTGCTGATGGGATCAATAATGTTCGTGAGGTTAGGATGAAACATTAATAAATACTGATGGATCAACACAAAAATTAACCTGATTTTGTGTTTAGACATCGTAATTGTTTTATCAATTGCATATTTGTACGTAGACCAAATCTGTTATTTACTTATTTCACTGAATTTTGTGCTAACTTGGTCATTTAAGTAATAGACGTATTGGTATACTCGACCAATCACATCACATCAAACTCTATTGTCGCCAATATATAAAAATCTAAATACTTTTAATTTTTTTAAACAATATTTTATATTTTCTGTTGGTGAAATATGAATAAGCAATCTCAGAATAATCTATTTTAGTACAAAATATAAACATATGTATCGATAGTAGTAAAAATACAGCGACTTTAGCGCTGCTCCTTAGCGATTTTTGTAAACTGTCGTTGGCGATATTGTGTAACCAATAATGTGTATTTGTAAATTTCTTTAGCTGATTTTGTGAAGTTCGTCAGACTTTACAAACTAATAAAATAGCATTGTGAAAAACAATTTGCAAGCATTTGTAATCTTTTACTTGTTATTTGTAAATTGTTAATTTGTAATTTGCAAGGATTGTGAAACGGGCCCCTGGATCCTTTGATATTTCCTTGAATAACGACGAGTGGTGCAACTCAGCGCCTCTAGGTCCGTAACGTTGAGGTTGCGGTCTCACGCTACGCGCCGATGTTGCGAAGTATCGTTCGCTATCCAGATAGGATCGCAGCGCGCTTGCGCTACGATGTTCTGTTGCAAGTCTCGACGCACCTTAAGATATGATAAAGCGTGCATTTAAACTTTTAAAAAATCAAAATATAGATATTTAAACTAATTATTGAAATGGTGGTTGTTCATTTCGATACAGGCTTAAGTTCTTTTGTGCATATTATCAAAACGTTTTCAAGCATATCTTCTGAATCTGGATGTATGGTTTCTTAAATGAAATTATTTAATTCTTCTATTGTTGTAGAATATTTAGTAAACACAACTGTTTCAGAGTAGCCTAACCCCAAAGAAATAATGCAAAGCAATCAAAAACAAGCGACATGGGGGAGCCATAATCTTGTGCCTGTTGAAATAATTCTGTACCTACTCTATAACAGTGTACCTTATGTACTGTCAATTCAATCTTCACTTCTGCCTGATCCGCAGATAAATTTACTCAGATATGCTATCTACTGTCCGTCAATGTAATTATGTAGGAGGATCTTAGAAAGGAGGGAAATCACGTGACAATTACTTACTTAACGAGGCCCTTTTATTAAAATTATTGTAAATAGTTGTATAATATTACGTAGAAGTCCAATTCCTAACAGCAAATGTTTTCAGAAAAGAGCTAAGACAGCCCAGCCACTATAACCTTTACAGAGGAGCCAGCAGAAATGGGTGGGGGAAACCGGGATACGACGTAACTAAACTGATGCACAGTACCTGTGTGAAAATATGATTCAGTAGTGAATGAATGCTCTTTCTTCACTGAAAAATGCTATCATATTTGAAGGGTACACGGGAAAATGATCAAGGTCCATCAAAAATCGAAATTGAGTTAATAATGCTATCTTATAGTGGAAAAAGAAGTACTATCATGTGGTCTAGCTAGTAATAAGAAATCATCGCTCTTGACATTCCACTACGTCAATTTCTATTAAATACACACATAAGAAGGTATAAGTACTTGAACTTTTAAAATTCGTTTTTCTCGAAACTTTCTAAAATGGACCTTGATCGTTATTCCGTGTACCCTTCATTTCTGGAACATATATTCACTCACTCTGTATTGTTTACTATGACCGTAAGATAACTTTGACTGTATGTGGCTTTGGTTGTGTGTGGAAGTTTGCTACTAGAAGAGGTGGGAGTGAAGTACCTTAAAAAGTCAGGTACAATAAAATTGAAGTAAAATGAAAATGATGTCCTGTACATGGTTGTTTTAGTTGTTCATTGTAACGCTAACATGTTCAACGTCGCCGCAGAACATGAAAAAACTTGTAAAGTATGTATCGTACTTCATTTTCCACCGTCACCAGATCGTACTATTAACAGCAGAAAATAACGCAGCACATTGACGTCGTTCTTCATCTTTTACAGTATGTCTGTCTATGTTCAGGAACTCTATAGTCAAGTTGTGCGTACATTGGTTGCTAAAGTGTCCCGGATCCTAAGCCTGCAAATAACGCAATGTGTTTCCTCTCTCTGCATTCCAGCCCCACTTGGAAATTTTAGGGCCTACCATAATGAAACTGGAACGTACGCCCATGCGACTACAGCTTACCGATGAATAGAGCAATGGATTTCCCGGGCATCTGTTCCCCGACGTCCTTTGCATAGTGTAATAAATTTTGCTGCCTCTCTCTCTGTATATGCAAGCATGTGTATAAGTTATGGATATGCACACCACGTCGAGGCTTACCAAGTAGACTTCAACTCAATTCCTGGACGTTTCTATCTCAGGGACGGGTAACTCGTATTGTAAGCAGAGTAGTTTTAATGAGTATCTACATACAACAGCAAGTAAAAGGTATGAGAGAAGCTGAGCTTTCTGAGAGAGGGCTGTTCCCCGTCACTATTCCATCTGAATGATATAACGAAAGCAGAAAGTTTTTGAAGAGATTTTAGTAATTCATATTACTAAAACTTCTATCGAAACAAATATCGGTACTTCGTCATATAATATCTTGAGTTTCATTCAATTGAATATGGAAATCCTGCAGTTATGCTCATGGCTTTGGTAAACATTGTGTATTCATTCAGACAAATGTAGTTCATGCATAAATAATCTTCATGCTCCAATTTTTTAAATGATGGTCCTTTTAATAACAGTCAGTGAGTGCTTTAATCATGTGTTAATGGTGAAAGTAAATCACATTGGTATGGTTTAACTATAGAATCAGTTACCGTAGAAATGGGTAAAGTCAACCAGTGGTGTAAAATCAATCATTTGCGATTTTTATTGAAAATTATATTTTTTCTCAGTTACTTGTCAAAATTTTGTTATGCTGAATCATTGGCTTACATTGTAAATGTAAGCGAGAGGGACAACAAAAAAGCCTGCGAATGCCAACAGTAGAACACAGTGTAATTACGTTGAAGTGGAAATTGTTATTCTCAACTTTTTCTCTTAAATGAAAACAAAGTCTTACAAACTCTAAATTATAGTCAGCAGTGAAAGGAGACAGGAAGTATTACGTAAGTACTTTTAGTTGAGATTTTATCCTGAAATAATGGTTTGCAGTTAGTAAATGTTAGTATTGAAACTTATTATTTTAAGAAAACTGTACCTTTTAAGTCGATCATGCCATCGACCTACTCGAAACAGATAGGACCAGCAGGAAGAATAAATTGTTCACAGAAATGCCTCCAACTTTAGGACCTGTACTACGACTGTCGGATAAAGTTCTGTTTAAATTTATCCGGCAGATGGCATATTTATCCGAAAGTTCTAAGTTGTAATCGCGTACTACGACTTTCTTATGTGCAATCTGGAGGCTAAACTTCCAGATTAGCAAATCCGGAAGGCAGATTGTCAGATAGGCGTTATCCGGAGGTTGGAACTCGGTGTTGAAATCCAAGATGGCTGCACGTCGTGCAGCTGGTGATTTTATGGATCAATTTAACTTTGAGACTGATTCTGATGATGAAGTTCTGAAGCAGATGCTACGTGATGTCAGAAGAGCAAAACGAATTAGGCTGCGTCCAAATAATTTTGAAATTGGGATGACGAGATATTTTTGAGACGGATTCGAATAACGAAACCTACTACATGAAATCAATGATCAACTGTAGACATAACACCAGATCGGTAAGTACACTGTCAATACTAAGCTACACTATATCGGTAGGTATTGCATTATTATATTGTGTAATAGCACTATAATAATTATTTTGAAATACAGTAACTTGTAATACAACAGAAGTAGAGGTTAGAATGTTGCATTTCATTAAGGTGTTCTGTTGCCCCAAAAGGTATTAAAGGGGATTGATACAATA
>JAJSOF020000007.1:68992344-69117211 GCA_025594305.2 Periplaneta americana
TTCATCCAGATTAAGTGAAATTTTGGATTCGGACTCTTGTAAGTGTGTACATTAAATAAATATTGGCATTTGTGTTTGAAATTATTTAATTACAAGTGTTAAAAATATTAAACATTGGTACATAGTTGTATTTTGAGTTGCCCAACTATGGTCCACTCATATATTTAAATGCTTGAAAGCATGAATGGACTATAGCTGGAGCTATAATTATTCGTAAATCAATACATTGAGTTTCTAATTTAAGGGTAGAAACATTATCTAGCACACATATATTAAAAGTACATGGATTCTTTTATTAGCACATTGCATAAACACACAATAAACAAGTGAAATCTGAAAGTCATTTTCATGCAATAATGAACAACGACACTCACCGGCAAAAAAACCGGGCCACCTAAAATTTCTCCATTTTTTTTTGAGGTGAGAATCAGGAAACCCATAACGAACTGAGAAAACATTGCTTCCTAGAAAAAAACTCTTTTTATTATCACTGAAATTTTCAACGCCAAACAATGGATATAATTAAAAGGTGTAAAACGTACAAATTGTTTCACTTTTGTTCGAAATGTTCAACTGATTTTGTGGCCACCCAGATGTTACTAGTAGCGGATATTGCCTCCCCGTGACTGTATGACTGTTACCATTCACCGATTCATCCTTCGATCAGATTCTGGATGTCAGTCTGGTCGATGCTATTCCATTTTTTACTTAGAACATTTCGAGCTGCTGTAAGTTGCTGTGAGGAGCTAGTCGACTTCTAACTCGCTTCCCTAGCAGTCCCTACACATGTTCAATAGGGTTTATATCAGAATTCTTGCTGGCCATACCATCCTATTCATTTCAACACCGTAAAAGTTCCACACATGTTCAATAGGGTTTATATCAGGACTTCTTGCTGGCCATGCCATCCTATTCAATCCAATGTCGTGAAGGAACTCATCCACGATTCTTGTAGCATGAGGGCGAGCATTGTCATGCATTAACAGAACGTTTCACCAATAAGTGGGGCATATGGTACCACATGTTAAATTAGACTTTCTTCGATGTATCTTGGAGCAGTCAAAGCACCTCCATTAATGAAAACAAGTTCTGTGTGAGTTTCATACGAAATGCCATCCCATACCATTACTGATCCACCTTGAAACTCACACGTGAACTGAAGTTACATGAAGAAAACGTTCTCCTACTCTTCTCCACAACCTTTCACATCCATCTGCAAACTAAATATTGATTCATCTGTGAAGAGCACTCTGTCGCCACTCCCCAAGGTTCCAATTAGCATGATTGTGAGCAAAACGTAATCGTTCAACATGATGTTTCTGGAGCAATTCTGGGCCTTTAGCTGGTCTTCTGGAATACAGCCCATATTCATCCAGACATCTTCTTACAGTTCTCTCACTCACGTTAACTTGGCTTATTTTCTGGAAGGCTCTTCTGGTCTCAATAGCTGTGGAATGGCGATCTCTTAATGTATCTAGGACAATAAAATGGTCGTCACGAGCCGAAGTTACTCGTTTTCTCCTGAACCGAGTCTCCTGGAATAACCTCCTGTCTCTCTAAAGCGATGGTACACTCGTTTTACGGTCGATCGAGGAATCCCAAGAACTGCAGCCTCATAACACTTACTATTCCCATCTTCTATCAACGCAACCATTTTGCTGGATCGATAGGACATTTGTATACAATGAAGTAGGCCTACTCCAATACTACCTCAAGAGAGCTTACTAGTCTGTAGACTTCTTCCGCATAGCTTGGAATGAGTCTGAGAGATTAGACACAATATTGCAAGAAGAACGAATCTCCTTTTCAGATCATTGTTGGTTATTACGTATTCATTATTACATTGTTACTTATCACAAAATAAATCAATAACTAAATGAACCTCAGCACACCTAAAATTATTTTAAAAAATCCTACAATTAAAAAAATTTTAAATAAAATATAGTTGGCCCAGTTTTTTTTTTTTTTTTTTTTTTGCCGGCGAGTTTATATTAAAGAACAAAAGTACGGTATCAAAATAAAGTAACACATTACACAACACTGTACACAATCTTAATATAGTAAATATTGTTTGATGTATATAGGTATACATTCTTTATTAGAGTGAAAATAGTAAAAAATAGGGAATTGTAATGTAGAGCTGTCAAAAAAAATTGGCCGCACTCGCGAACAGCGAATATTTTCAAATTCCACTTCGGGTCGCGGCGATGTTATACGATGCATGCTTGTACAAGTAGTTCCGAAACTATGAAAGTGTTCTATATCTGCTTCTCGCAGACCAGCGGTAGAGTGCTTCTTTAATGATCCAAAGGTTCTGGGTTCGCACCTGCTTCAAGTTTTCATTTTATTTTTAATCGTTCTTTAGCGATGTAAATGATATTCAAATTATCATTTATATCCAGTTATCGTTCTTGATGGATATCACGTTATTTATATTTTGTTATCGTTCTTTATAGATATGAATTAAATTCAAGTCATCATTTGTATTCTGTTATCGTTTTATAACGATACGAATAATAATTATTACTATTGTAGCTACAGTATCTCCAATGGGTGTTAGCCCTATTTTACATATGTATGTTAGGGCTATAGTTTTATAGACAAAAAATATGAGCATAAAGAGAAATGGAAAAGAAAATTAAATTAGCTTTACGCGATGTAAACAAAACATAAACAATCCGTAAATTAGGCATTGCGATTGCAAAAACAAATATCAGTTATCAATTTGAAACATACAAAACATTAACAACACACATACGTAACACTTCTATAACACAAATATGCAGCATTCCGTACCATACATCATAAATTAATACACAATAGTCACACAAACACAATCAAACTATAATTACGACATTGCGACGACATCAAGCATCCCATAACTGACTCACATACATAACAAATCAAGCATGCGTTGCAACACATACACTTCAACATAGTAACCACACTTTTAAAAGTTACAATTTGGCTCCAAGAAGAATAAATAGGACACTGTTACTAATTACTATTCTTCTACAACTTCTTAAATACATCTGTAATAAATCTGTAAAATTCCGATGAATAATATTCACGTTTTTTATATTGTTATCGTTCTTTAGCGATATAAGTAATATTCAAATTATCATTTATATTGTTTTCCTTCATTAGCATTATAAAATAATATACAAGTTGTTGATATTGTTATTGTTCTTTCGCGATATAAATAATCTGTATTTTATGTAAGTAATTATTATAACACAAATAAACATCTTTCTTTGTAAAATAGATTACTTTATGTAGATAATTAAATACGTATTATATAATATCTTACATTAATTAAACAAACCGATATTTATCATTTATATTCTGTTATCGTTCTTCAGTGATACTGTATAAATAATATTCAAGTTATTTATATTGTAATCGTTCTTTAGCGATATAAATAACATAAATTTAATATTAGGTTTGGAAAATCCAGTTGCATAATACTGCTATTAGTTTTTCTTTTTGTATTATTACATTATACTATCTTGAACCACAATAAAATGAAAAGGAGCAACGAGGAATTGAACCTGAGACGTTGACATCTAAATTCCGACATTCGTCCGCTGAGCTACGAGGGCAAAGTGTGGAAACATTTTCGGAAAAATTGGCCCAATCACACTCCAAGATTTTCTGATGATTCATAGAAGCTAGTCCAGGATGCGCGGGACAAAGGCTAATTGAGATTTCGCGATTTCTGATAGGGTCAAACATCCTGATAGAATTAATATTTAACCCTTGCCGTGACTTTCGGTGAAGTCCGAGGGCCCAATTAGTCAAATACACTCTCCTCATCTCCACGCTTGGGCCCTGGAATTTAATAAGATGCGAAATAGATAGTGGTGTGCGGAAAGCAACGGAATGTTACTGTATTTAGGCCTATCCTTCCCAAGAAAACTGCAAACATGAACAAAGGAAGCTTTTAATAGAAGAAGAAAGATCTTCTGCGTACCTCTGGAAAAAGAACTAAGGAAGAGGCTAGAGAAGTGCTTTGTGTGAGTGTGGCATTGTATGGGAAGGAACATGGACATTACGACGAAATGAAGAGAAACGAATTGAAGCATTTGAAATGTGGACATGGAGAAGAACGGTGCGTGAAGTGGACAGATAGAATAAGAAATAAAATTATGTTTGAAAACGTGAGTGAAGAAAGAATGATGCTGAATCTGATTAGAAAGAGAAAAAGGAATAGGTTGTGTCTCTGGTTGAAAAGAATAATAGACGACATTAGGATATGTGGATCATATGCGAAGATTAAGAGGAAGGCAGAAAATAGGAAAGATTGGAGATTGCTGGGTTTGCAATGAAAGACCTGCCCATGGACAGAACACTTATGTATGTATGTTCAGAATGCCTGGAATATCGTGTCTAAGAACAGTCGCTATTTGCAAAGACTAGTCAATTCCATGCCCACTGACTGCAAGATGATCGAGATAAGAGGAAGATAGACTAAATATTGAATTGTGGCTTTTGTTTTGTTTTTGAACACTTAATTGTTTGAATGTTTTAAGGCCGACGCCAGTAAATTTGTTTTGTTTATACCACGAAAGATATTTTTATTGAGAATAAAATCTATTTTCTTTCCATTTGCAGCCACAATATCATAATGATGAATTCATGGGATAATATATTAATGGACCTGATGTTAATTACTAAAATAATCGTAAAAGAGAAAGGAGCCATTATGTATAGTTTGTCTCTAAAAAACAGAACAAAAAGAACATAAAAAGCACGTGGTTGTAGTCAAACGCTGGACCTCATGAATAAGAGGCCTGAACGCTACCATTATGCTATCGATAACACACAGAATACTTCAATTATAACTGTAGATATCAGGCAACGTGGTCCAACAACATGTAACATCGTCTGTCTCCAAATTGTAGCGAAGATACCCGAAGGGAACTTTGTTTCAGGAGAGCGGCCACTTTTTTCTTTTGACATCTGTACATAATGTATGTCCCTAAATAATGTAAATTGTAAATATTTGTGTATTTGTTAAAATGGTCTACGTTTTGTTCTGCCCCACTTTAAGAAACAGCAGTCGCGTGAGCCATCATTCAAGTACTGAGCTTGCTAGACGCTTTGTGTCGTCCTCTTAAAACCCAAGTAATATTTGGAATTGGAATTTAACTGAGGGAGGCACGGATAGCCCAGCACTGCGACCTATTGAGATCTATTGCGCTAAAACCCGATATGGAATGAATTGCATGCCACAGATCCACTAGGCGCACCGCCATAGCCACATTACTCCCTTAACGACCGGTCCCTACAACCTACAGAATCCATATATAGGGTGTTTAAAAATACGGGGCATAATTTCAGGTATGTATTTCCCACATGTAGACAATCAAAATAGTTCATTACAACATGTGTCCGGAAGTGCTTCATTTCCGAGTTATGGCCTTCACAACATTGAAATTCACCGAACGTTTTTCTTTCCGCAGGTCGTTGTCATTACAGAAGATGTTCAAAATGTCCACCTCCTGCTTGAATGCAGACCTCACATCGATGTCTCATGGACCTGCGAACACGATCCCAAACTCCAGGAGTATTGCGTATGTCCTCAGAACATGCCGAAATTCGATTCCGAAGGGATTCCAAATCAGGCACCGGAGACGAATAAACCTATGATTTTAAATGGCCCCACAAGTAGAAATCGAGAGGGTTCAGATCAGGTGAGCGTGGAAGCTAAGCAATTGGGCCACCTCTACCTATCCATCGATCAGAAACCTTCGATCCAAGTACCGGCGAGCCGTACGACTGAAGTGTGCAGGAGCGCCATCATGCAAGAAGTGAATGTGTTGACGATTGATCAGTGGAGTGTCTTCTAAAACATGAGGTATGGTGTTTTCCAGGAAGTTTGTGTACGCCTGCCCTGCAAGTCTGTTTACAAGTACATGGGGTCCAACTAATCGATCACCAATGATACCGGCCCACATGTTGAGGGAGAACCGCACCTGGTGATGAGATGGAACAGTTGCACGGGGTTTTCATACGCCCATACATGCTGATTGTGGAAATTTGTTATGCCATCTCGTGTGAACTGTGCTTCATCTGTAAATAATACTAAGGCAGGAAAGTTCGGATTTACACCACACTGCTGCAAGAACCACTGACAGAACCTAACTCGTGCAGGGTAATCTGCTGGTGACAGGGCCTGTACACGTTGCAAATGATAAGGATAGAATTGCTATTTTTTCAACAGTCTCCAGACAGTCGTATGAGGAACATTGACTTGCAACGCTACCCTTCGTGTGCTGATAGAAGGAGTCATGTTCACAGCCTCCAGAATCTCCTCCTGTACTTCTGGAGTTGTAGATCTTGGTCGTCCTCTTCCCAAACCAGGAGAGTTAAATTTTCCATACTCGCACAGACGGTAATGGAGACGTACAAATGTCTTCCGATCTGGACATTGTCGCTGTGGGTACCTCTCCTGGTACAAACGACGAGCCAGCGCAGCATTGCCGTCCGCCTTACCGTACATGAAGTGTATCTCTGCCAGCTCTTGATTTGAATACATGTCGCACAGTCTAACGCCTACACAACACTGAATGTAACCTTCGCCTCGTAATGAACTGTCAGAGTGCCCTCTTAATGTCTCCTTTGACGGCAACGACCTGCGGAAAGAAAAACGTTCCGGTGAATTTCAATATTGTGAAGGCCATAACTCGGAAATAAAGCATTTCCGGACACATGTTGTAATGAACTATTTTGATTGTCTACATGTGGGAAATACATACTTGAAATTATGCTCCGTATTTTCGAAACAACCTGTATACTTGGC
Source organism: Periplaneta americana (assembly GCA_025594305.2). Lineage (NCBI taxonomy): Eukaryota > Metazoa > Arthropoda > Insecta > Blattodea > Blattidae > Periplaneta > Periplaneta americana. The sequence continues at coordinate 68,999,150 of JAJSOF020000007.1, forward strand.
TCGAAACATGACGGCCTCTCTTCTTGGAATTGGTAATCTCTCATAAACCCCATCCTCTACTCAACCCCTAGCCGCGTGGCAGAAATACAATAGATCCCAGCATTGCCAAATCTAGTAGTCATTGCCTCTACCTGTTGGGTTTCACCCATTCTCAGTGTCTTTTTCGACGTGTTGCTTTATACATAGACTTACTAAATAACCGCTAGACCGCTCACTGGCGCTAGTGTTATGCTCCCAAATTGAACAGCAGACGGGCGGCCATTTGCTTGGTTGAGATGAATAAGTACAGGTTTAGTTCGTGTGCTATTTTTAATTGCGGCAATGCACACAGATGTAAAGATAAGAAGGAAGGAATGTTACATTTCACTGATTAGTTAATCTTTAATTTCTACAATATTTTTGGCCCGTATTATGTTCCAGAAGACAAAGTATTGTACTTACACGGCTGTTTGTGGTTCAGATTTCTGAGTAAAGATGCCCTTAACCGAAAATGGATAGGTGCAATCCACAGAGAGAATTTCTACCCTACAATGAATCATTCAGTGTTTCAACTCATTTCGAAAATAGTTGTTACCTCTCAAACTACGTTATTACTGTATACATTGTTATTGTCCTTCATCCACTCCATATCCTTCCCTTTCTTCAAACAGCTGTTGCTTCAGTGCATACATGAATAATAAAATTATTCGCCGAATTCGAAGATACAGAATTAATAATAATAATAATAATAATAATAATAATAATAATAATAATAATAATAATGTGGCACTACAGTCCGTGAAGGCCCCAGACCGACCAGCCGGCTGCTGGCCTCACGCCCACATGCCGAAGCAGAGGTGGACGATCATCCAACCAGAATAGAGGTATCGTGTGGTTAGCACGATGATCCCCCAGCCTTTACAGCTGGCTTTCGCAACCGGATTTTGCTACCTATCGTAGCTCCCCAAGTGCATCACGATTCTGGATGGGCACCGGTCCTATACACTGGCCGAAATTTCATGACAAAATTTCTTCCCCATGAGGACTCGAACCAGCGCGCATTCCGTAATGCGAGTCCTAGGCAGTATGCTCTTAGACCACCACGCCACGGCGCGGGACGGTAGAAATAGATCCTGTTAAAAATATATATATAAACAAATTTCAGAGCCTAAAAGCTGAAACATGTTCATTAATACTGCATGTACTAACCACTCATTAAGTAATGGCATAACACATTTCAAATTCATCTCCCAGAACAAGTATTAGGCCACATAGCCTGTTAGAGGAAGGAATTTTCACACCATCGTTCCTTTGGACAACTCAACAGAAACTGTATGAACTAGAAAAAGTTAATTTTTTTAATATCCCTGATTGAAAGTAACTCTTGTCTTAGTTACGGATTAATGAAACAGTTTTTATACTACTGCTACTGCTCCCGTTATACTTGCTACTACTACTACTACTACTACTAATAATAATAATGATAATAATAATAATAATAATAATATTAATAATAATAATAATAAATAATATTGCTTTTTGATTTTATACAACAGTTTAACCTCAGATTAAATTAAAAAGTAGACATTATTAACCTTGGTTATGAATATTCACATTCGGAGTTCCTGAAAATGATGCAAGTCTGACAGCCTGGTTGAATCCCGATAAAGCGGATCGAGATTGATAAAAATCCCGATTTGAGGGGTAATAGCCTAGAACGCAATTTAAACAAGTTAGTCTGCATTTCCTATTATCCTATAATTTTATTTATATATTGACTCAGATGGTTACATTGTAAACATAGAGGTAACCCATGGGAAATTTAGTAAGTCTGTGAGGTAACCCAGCTGATTGCCGTAAGGTAACTCTACTCGCAAGATAATATTTCCCCTAGTTCTACCACATTGTTGATTAATCCGTTTCGGTACCTAGTTGCTATTCTCGCAAGTAATCAACATTGTGTATTTTAGGTGCGTTGAGTGCCAAAAAAAAAAGCGTTTTGATATCGTATTTTACACTAATAACAGACACATACAATTGCTGCGTTTTGTAGTGCAGTGAACTATGTTTAAACATGGACTCATCGTCGATGTACTGTTGCAGTACCGGTTCCGTAAAAGAAAAGTTGCAAAGTTAATTTAGTAGCGAAGGTTAAAACATATTCATGGTTAATAAAATAAAAAAACGATTAGCCTGTAGTATTCACTGTAGCCTACTGTGTGTCTTTCGTATTTTAGTGTTTCTCAGGGAGGCGAATATTACATTAAAAGCACTCGAATACTACTTTGCAGAAAACAATTATAAATCTCTTTGATAAAGTGATGATAAATATAATGTCTTAAGTTAGCTTCTGATATTCCGATTTCCTCGCAGAAAACCTAGCAACTTTTGCTGACAGGAGACACACGTTATTAAATATATATCGCAAAGGAAGTATTGTTCCTTTAAACAAAAACATTTAGCTTTCGGATACACAATACAACACGTATTCAAATAGCGGTTTCGAAATCCCGCGCGTTTTCTAACAAACAAATGGCGGCTTTCTGCTGCTTCAATTTGGGAACATATTTCTCAGTTCTCCGCTACAGCGTGGTAGGGGCTCGGTTTTATACCGTTGTGCGCTTCAATATATCTAATTTATTCCTGCCATGATTAATGAGTGTTGGAGCAGATGATCCGCAGCCAGGCCTCCTGATACACCTAAAGATCCAGGACCATCACGACAAGAACAACAAATAACACCGTCGAAGAAAACAGAATATCTTATTTGCAGAGGAGCGTAGCTAAGAAAACAAAGTGTTAAAATTGTGTCTAACGTTAGAAATTCTATCCATAAAGTAATCGAAAGTTCAGGCAGTTTAATAAGTATAAATCTTAATCACTTAACATCGGACGCAACCGGCGGAGTTGAATATATGGGCATAGAAATTGAGAATTACGGTTCACCAACTAAAGAGAAAATAAACAAAAATTAAAAACAGAATTCGGTAAGATAGACGATTTTATACGTGATTTACTTCGCCGAACAGTATGTGAACAGTACGCGAAAGAGATATCGCCAACAGCAACACCGTCCTTAGCAACCTAAATAATGACATTATTCACAGCAGTGCTTAAAAGTTTTCTAACTTACAGCAGTGAATTAAATGTTTTTAAATCACTCTACATGACAACCAACATATTAGCAATAGTAAAATGAATATATATGAACTTCTTCGCCAACAACACAAAACAAAGAAAAAGCCCTACAATTTAAAATTAAATTTACATACCAGTAATGAATAAAATATTGCATAGCATACTAGAGTAAACAGATTTTATGCGTTCGTGGAAATTATCACCCAAGGCGAAGCTGATAAAATCTAACTTTACTCTTTTTGTACTATAAATTCTATAACTATTCAATGATCACAGTTTCAGAAAATTTTAACAGCGCAACATTCTTAATTAAGTATAAAATTCTGAAACTTCAATAACATGAGAATTTAACACTTATTATAGAAGTCTGCATTTTTTTGTTTATTTGGGCAAAACATTTTAGTGAAAATATAAATATAAAGTGTTTTTAAAATAAGTTTGTTCATTTTTATACCAATTTTGTTTTAGTAATTATAAATTAAGTTATATTTACAAAGATAATATAGTCTTTCTGAAAATCGCGGTTTCACGGAACACAGTTTGAAAAACGTTCGCAAATCACAATGACTTCAAGAATTGGCAACTCGGCTAAGGGTTTATCCTTGCGCGTGCCTGCAGTTAACTGGTGAAGGGGATGAGGGAAGGTCATCATGTTTTCGTGCGAAGTATACCATTCCTGCTTCGGCAAATTCCCCAAGACTCCCTGTCGGTCCCAGGCGAAACTCCTCCCCGAGTAGGTCCGGCTCGGGCAAAGACGTTATATAGTATACTAGACTCACACGGAGCGCTGGTGTGCTGTCCAAAATTGAAACCAGTCTGCGCATGTTTACGCCGCCATGAAATAGGTAGAAACAGCATTGTCATCAATGTGAGGAATCACTGTATGGTAACAAATCCCTCAAACGCATAGCGTTTTATTGAGAAAAGACAATGGGGGTTTGGCAGTTCCATCAGCAGACATCGTAAAGATTTGTGGATTATGTGAATGTTGCATTAGACAGTTGTTAAAGGAAACAAATGGCATGCCACCTAAAGGTCCTGTAGGTCTAAAGATAAAGAGAACTATTCTAGAACAGATAAACATAAATGAAATATTCCCTGAACTGCAGTAACATGTATTAGAAAACGAGATTCCTGACAATCACTTCGTAAGAATTGTATCTTTAACAGTTGAAATGTACACTAAAAATTAGATGCCATCACACAGCAAGATCTTACAACGTTAATTTACATAGAACAATTGTCAGGCAGCATCTAACAAAATCCATCCTCTTCATGAATCGATAAGTATGTAACTGTATTATCATGTGCATTTTTTGTGCTACTTATTAGTTACCGTTCATTTTTTTCTATGTGGTTTTTATTTATTCCACTACTTTCAGGCGTTCCCAGTTCTATTTTTCATTCGGATTGTAAATGTAAATAATAACCTATGAGTATTATAACATAAATTAAATTGTAATGTAATTGTTAATTTCTACGTAATCTAGCAGCATCTATCAGAAGCCATCCTTTCAAGAATTTAGAGGTAGGCCTATGTTGTTATCTTTTCATTTAAAATAGGTTTTTTGGGGTAACTATATTGTCAATTGCACATGAATTTGTTTTGCAGGCATTCCCAATATTATCTTTCATTGTGGTTATAAATGTAAATAGTTACCTAACTTATATGAAGGCTTATTATAATATCTTACATTTTAATGTGTCAATTTTTAAGCCATCATCAGGCAGCATTTATCTAACCTCCCTGCCCCCTTCAAGAATCAAGAGGTATGTTGTCTTTTCAAATTGGGTTAGAGTGCTTATTTAAAATTACTTTATATTTGTGAGAGGTCTATACTGTCATTTGCACAGCAATTTTTGTTGTTTTGTTTTTGCAGATATTCCTAGTGCATTATTTTTCACTGGGGGTTATAAATGCATATACATAGTTCACATACAAATAACCTGTTCATATTTTGCCGGATATATATATATATATATATATATATATATATATATAATTATAAAAGCAAGGAATGTCATCTTATTGATATAACATATGTTCATAAAATTACATACTATCACTCCGCAAGCAATTATATATTTATTTCAAATAACAATATATTATGTAAAGAAATCCACTCATAAAAGTATGTTTCTTTACATAATGTCATTATGTTTAGTTTTTAGGTCTTCATGTTACCTATTATTTGCAATGTATTAGGTACCGGTAGGCTACTTTTTATAATTGATAGCATTCCCTCTATTAATTGAAGAATCACTTATAAATGCAATGTAATTTTTGCTACCTTTGCGCATTATATGTTGCGTGATTACTTATGTCCTGTGGTCTAAAAGTACCGGTAATATAATTTACGATTCTCTAAAACTTAACAAGTCTATACTGATTATCACATATTTATTTCACTTAAGAATTTGATTATAATAAGAACTTGTGTAATCAAGGTGCATGTATTTACGTCTTGTGATCTAAGAGTAATGTATGTTAATATAATTTTCCATTCTCTGAAACGTAACAATATGCTGATTAACGTAAAATTATACATTCTATAATGTGTATTGTTTAGGCCTATTTATGGATGTATGAGCATGTTTTCTATCAATTGCTGCGTACGTATTTTCTTTCCTTTAAAGCTCTGACCCATATCAATGAAACTTTGAATATATTTATTTCGTCCTAATTTTACGTTAAACGTCGAAAATATACATAATCTCTCAATTTTAGATCATCACAGCGTTAAATTGTGTGATTTACGTACTACTATTATGCGTCTGCTCTCCTACATCATGGCGGCAAGCGCAGCGTTCAATTTGCCCCGGTTTCCTCGTTCCGCACAGCCGAGACTGTAGGGGCTTGGGCTCAGTGCCATTGCCGAAGCCGTCCAACATCAAGGCTGGTATACAACACAAGTTGCTTTATTATCGACTAGCCAGTCAAGCCGAATCTTGTCTCTGACATCATGTGATTCCACTCAAAATGTCATGATCAGCTGGTGTGTGTTTCCGCGTGGTACTTTCATTGTAGTTTACTGCTTTAGTTTGGTGCATTTTCTGACGTAAAACAAAACGAATAATTTCACATACGTCAAGTTACAGTATATTAAATATTTCGACTTAAAGAATGAAGAGTTGTAACAGCAGTACTTATATCACATTGTGTTCGTGTGGTACTGCCGTGTATTTCATAACCTAAAAAATATGTTTATGAATATGAGATTACAGTACTGTACTAAATATTTCGGCCTACCGAACAAAGAGTTGTAACGAGAGTAGTTACATAATTTTGTTTCCGTGTGGTACTGCGGTGTACTCATCTAGTTTACTGTGAATTTCATAATCTGAAAATATATGTTCATCAATGTGAAGTTACAGTATTATATTAAATATGTCGACCTGGTGAATGAAGAGTTGTAACGAGAGTACTTACATAATTTTGTTTCCGTGTGGTACTGCGTTCTATTCCTTTAGTTTACTATGAATTTAATGATCTGAAAATATATGTTCACCAATGTGAGGTTATAGTAGCTACTATATTAAATATTTCGGCTTAGTGAATGAAGAGTTGTAACGAGAGTACTTACACATGTTTTCGTATGGTACTGCGGTGTACTCCCATAGTTTACTGTACATTTCATTATCTGAAAATATATGTTCACCAATGTAAGGTTACAGTACTATATTAAATATTTCGGCTTAGTGAATGAAGAGTTGTAACGAGAATACATACGCCATTTTGTTTTAGTGTGGTAGTGCGGTCTACTCCTTTAATTTATTGTGCATTTCATAACCTAAACATATACGGTTCTCAATGTGAAGTTACAATACGGTACCGTCATTTCCCATAAGTATGGTCCAAGCACCCAACTATGGTCCAAAACGCATTATGTACTACTTAGTCCCCCAATAGTTCGGTGTTTGCCATTTGAGGCACCACTGTGATGGAATTATATTCCCCATAGATGCTTCCATCTGCCATTACACGTAGAAATGATATGGATGCTTAACAAGGTCAGTGTGCATCGTTCTATTGAATGTGTGAAGACACGAAATCATTCAGTTTGTGTTTGTTTTATTAAGCTCTCCTCTGTAGAACTGGTAAGTTATACATATATGATAGTTTGTACAATTAAACCTGGCTATATAGTGTTTACCTTCACGTAACAATTAGACTGGAGGTTAAGGACTCTGCGTGAAAATGTTTAACCACAAGACTAGAAGTCTGTCCTCAGCTATGTACCACAATTTTTCTTGGACCATAGTTGTATTTCATTTTGAAATATTTGTTTTAATGAAATGTGAACAATGTGATTATTTACTGCTGCAAATACGGTATCTCAGTATATACTAAAACACCATTTAACATTATAGTCCAGTAAATAAAGAAGCAGGCTCTTCCAGCATCAATGGTACTAGCACGAATAATGGTCCAGTAAAACCAAAACTTCAGGGTAGAAGGAAAACAACCGTCCCTGTAAGTGACTATGAGAGCGATGAAATTGGATTGGATACAGATTATGATGTTTCTGTGTACTTCCATATTTACAGACAGTGAGTCAGATGTGGAAAAAAAAAAAAGACGAAATCTCTTAAAATAATGCTAATGCACATAGTTATATTGTAGTAACTTATGAGGAGGAATTGTGGCCAGGGAATGTTTTGGAAGTGAAGAACAATGGAGCTGTTGTTTCATGTATAGTAAGAAATGGCAATTACTGAGGTGGTGAGAAATGGAAGAAATTTTATTCTATAGAAAGGAAAACATAATAAAACAAATTCAAGACCCCAAATGCGTCTAGAAAAAGAGAGATCTATTTTCAATTTCAGAATTACAAGAGAAGTGGAGATTCAAAGGATAGAAATATGCCTACTGAATATAGTTCTCAGTATGGTAAATAAACATTATCAGTGAAAATATTTGCATACTATTTTGCTAAGAATGTGTTACTTTATTCTGATACCGTACTTTTGTTCTTTAATACACACTCGCCGGCAAAAAAAAAAAAAAAAACGGGCCAACTATATTTTATTTAGAAATTTATAAAATTGTAGGATTTTTTAAATAATTGTAGGTGTGCTGAGGTTCATTTAGTTATTGATTTATTTTGTGATAAGTAACAATGTAATAATGAATACGTAATAACCAACAATGATCTGAAAAGGAGATTCGTTCTTCTTGCAATATTGTGTCTAATCTCTCGGACTCATTCCAAGCTATGCGGAAGAAGTCTACAGACTAGTAAGCTCTCTTGAGGTAGTATTGGAGTAGGCCTACTTCATTGTATACAAATGTCCTATCGATCCAGCAAAATGGTTGCGTTGATAGAAGATGGGAATAGTAAGTGTTATGAGGCTGCAGTTCTTGGGATTCCTCGATCGACCGTAAAACGAGTGTACCATCGCTTTAGAGAGACAGGAGGTTATTCCAGGAGACCCGGTTCAGGGAGAAAACGAGTAACTTCGGCTCGTGACGACCATTTTATTGTCCTAGATAATTTAAGAGATCGCCATTCCACAGCTATTGAGACCAGAAGAGCCTTCCAGAAAATAAGCCAAGTTAACGTGAGTGAGAGAACTGTAAGAAGATGTCTGGATGAATATGGGCTGTATTCCAGAAAACCAGCTAAAGGCCCAGAATTGCTCCAGAAACATCATGTTGAAATTACGTTTTCCTCACAATCATGCTAATTGGAACCTGTGGGAGTGGCGACGAGTGCTCTTCACAGATGAATCGATATTTAGTTTACAGATGGACGTGAAAGGTTGTGGAGAAGAGTAGGAGAACCTTTTTCTTCATGTAACTTCAGTTCACGTGTGAGTTTCCAAGGTGGATCAGTAATGGTATGGGATGGCATTTCGTATGAAACTCACACAGAACTTGTTTTCATTAATGGAGGTGCTTTGACTGCTCCAAGATACATCGAAGAAAGTCTAATTTAACATGAGGTACCATATGCCCCACTTATTGGTGAAACGTTCCTGTTAATGCATGACAATGCTCGCCCTCATGCTACAAGAATCGTGGATGAGTTCCTTCACGACATTGGATTGAATAGGATGGCATGGCCAGCAAGAAGTCCTGATATAAACCCTATTGAACATGTGTGGAACTTTTACGGTGTTGAAATGAATAGGATGGTATGGCCAGCAAGAATTCTGATATAAACCCTATTGAACATGTGTGGGGACTGCTAGGGAAGCGAGTTAGAAGTCGACTAGCTCCTCACAGCAACTTACAGCAGCTCCGAAATGTTCTAAGTAAAAAATGGAATAGCATCGACCAGACTGACATCCAGAATCTGATCGAAGGGATGAATCGGTGAATGGTAACAGTCATACAGTCACGGGGAGGCAATATCCGCTACTAGTAACATCTGGGTGGCCACAAAATCAGTTGAACATTTCGAACAAAATTGAAACAATTTGTACGTTTTTACACCTTTTAATTATATCCATTGTTTGGCGTTGAAAATTTAGCGCAAGTGATAATAAAAAGAGTTTTTTTTCTGGGAAGCAATGTTTTCTCCAGTTCGTTATGGGTTTCCTGATTCTCACCTCATAAAAGAAATGGAGAAATTTTAGGTGGCCCGGTTTTTTTTGCCGGTGAGTGTCGTTGTTCATTATTGCATGAAAATGACTTTCAGATTTCACTTGTTTATTGTGTGTTTATGCAATGTGTGCTAATAAAAAGAATCCATGTACTTTTAATATATGTGTGCTAGATAATGTTTCTACCCTTAAATTAGAAACTCAATGTATTGATTTACGAATAATTATAGCTCCAGCTATAGTCCATTCATGCTTTCAAGCATAAATATATGAGTGGACCATAGTTGGGCAACTCAAAATACAACTATGTACCAATGTTTAATATTTTTAACACTTGTAATTAAATAATTTCAAACACAAATGCCAATATTTATTTAATGTACACACTTACAAGAGTCCGAATCCAAAATTTCACTTAATCTGGATGAATAGTATTGAATATACAAAGAAAAGTGTGAAAAATGTGGACCATAGTTAGGGGAAACTACGGTACTTAATATTTAATGAATAAAGAGTTGCACCGAGAGTACTTAAATCAATTTGTTTTCATGTGGTATTGTGGTCTACTCCTTTAGTTTGATGTGCATTTCGTAACCTAAAAAACATGAATATCGGAATTTATACAAATAAATAAATGTATGAATGCCAAATTCAAGTATCAAATGTTTTTGCGCAGTGAATGAAAATTGGGAGACTACTTACATCTCTTAATGTGTGGTCTACTGCTTCAGTTCTTTCTATTTTTGGTAAGTTTCTAATTTTTATCTCCTGATCGTTTAGTCTGTTTCCTGGATATACTGTATTTAGCGGCGAGTGGTCCACATTGAGACATGTTCCACAATGACACATTCCCTCTAAAATATGTATGGTTCAGCCGACAGGTGTCTCACCCTTGTGGCAGCCTACATGAACAAGTTTTCAAGATATCGAATCGATCACCTTCGACATTCTCGTCTTAGTAAACATTTCGCCATTTTCCAGTGTGTATCTAAATTTTTTGCCTCTGCAATTGAATTGTGTAATTGTCTGTTCAGTGAGGTAAGAAAAATGTGATTTATTGCAGGTCAAGTACATATTCCTTTACTACAAATTAAAGTAATTAAAAGCACCTAACTTGTCTTAGGAAGTTTACTACGATCTGTTACATTGTAAGAAGAAATATGGGGCAGAATGAGACACAACTAAATTCCTGTCTCATTGTGGACAACGTGAATACGATAAAACTATGTATAATTACGTATTTGATGTTTCAGAAACGGTTAAAATCGTAAAATTAAAATAAATAAAGGGCTCTTAACAGCCGAAAGTATGAAATATGCTGTAAAACTTGTTCTAGAAGAAAACATCAGCATTCATAGGGCAGCAGATAGATGTGATTGTCATTCAAACACAGGCATGCTATCTTAAGAAAAATCCCATAAAAACGAGAGCTGGAAAGGAGACAGAGAAAGAATTAAAACAGAAAAAGAAGAATGTAATGAAGAAGAAAAATGTTTCACAGAAGATATCTGATCCCTCTGAAGAGATAGCTGTAGCAAATTCTGACCATTCATCTCATGGAAATGACTTCGAAGTTGAACATTCTCTGTCACCAATGAACCAACAACCGAAGAAACAGATGTGAATGACTTTGTCCTTGTAAAATTTCGAGTTAATGAAAAAAATATGTTGGAAAAGAGCTCTCTCGTAGCACTAAGAATTGCAATATTTTATTTCCAAGGAGAAGTGCTAAAATAGGGAACAGTTTCATTTTTCCAGAAGTGCCAGATGAAGTATTGGTTAATAAAACAGAAATTACAATGATTTTGCCAAAGCCACCAACCTGTGGTCAGACAAAAAGACAGCATCGAGTTTGCAGGTAACATTCATTGACTCCCTGACACATAACCTGACTACATAGCCTATATATACTCATCTGATGTTTGTAGAAGTCATATATATGTCACTTCTTTGATATTATAATTATATTAATCCACCAGAAAATAAAGTGTCTCATTGCGGAACTGTCAATGTCTCAAGGTGGAACACTATGGTCCACTACGAGACATTTTGCCACTTTGTACAAGTCAGCTTGTAATATGAAAATCATCGTTAGCAAAAATTTTTAAGATTAATTATTAAATATAATAATAATCGAACAATGTTCACAAATAAATGTCAATATCCACTGCAAACATTAATTTAAAAAAAATAACAAATTTTCATGTCTTAAGGTGGGCCACCTTCCCCTAAATATTTGATTCTAATGAAGAGTCTAGTTCTTAAACAAATGTGAACAACATCAAAGAGAACGTCACTAATATATCTTCGTACATATTCAGTAGTCCTTTTTGTAACATTTTCTGCTCTCTGGACTTCATTTCCATGAAAATCAATAAAATGTTTTTAAGTTTTGTGGAAATTGTTCATCCATTTATCTGTTGGCTTTACTAGACCACCAAAAGACAATTCCTGTACCCATGATGGAATGCAGCAGTCATGTGTTGCCTGGAGTTTGTGGGTATTGTCACCAAGATCAGGGTATTTGTCTATAAATTTTGCACAACCTGCAATGTATTGCAGACCATCTTCTTGACACTGTGATACAATCTGGAATGAAGATCCACTGAGGCTGCTATCAACAATTGTGACAGTCTGACACTCTATGGGAATGGAATAATTAGAAACAGACACCATTTCAGAATTAGAAGCGATGTTGGAATCAGAAACAAAACCGTTTGAGGGATGTCTAAATCTGAATTTGATAGCTATGTCAGCTCTTTTAATGACTCTTGCTACAATATATTCATCAGAATTATCAGTTTGGGAGCTGGCATGGTTTCGAACAACTCCAGGATTTTTTCCTAAAATATTAATCCTGATTCTGTGTATGGAATTGAGTGTTGATGGGTGGGAATGTAGGACACCTCGCGTGCGAATTTTAGAAAAAAAAAAAATTCCAAGGCATCTTGGTTCAGCCTTTGAGTTAGTATATATTTAATGTCATATTTATTCTTCATGTCTTGAAATATGTGTCTAAGAGATGCAATTGATATTTTGATAGCTTTCTGAAAGGTTTGAATAGAATGTTTACCAACACAGTGCAGTGTATGGATGAGTTGTTCCACTTAATCCAAAACCTTTTTTTGTTTCTCCAAATCTACACCATAGTCCATTTTTTGTAGGAATTGAAGAATTACTGGAGTGGAAATTCATGTTATAAACCATTGATTCACTAACCCTATAAATTCACCAGTGTTCTCTGCTAGTTTTTTGTTAGGACCAGGTTTGTAATGTTTCAATGCACTTGCTGTGGTGTGTGAAAGGAGTCGTGTTGCCAAGGGAACATTTTGTCTTCTAGTTCTCTCACATTGTATGTGTTCCAGGCTTAATTTATGGCATCAACCTATCTCTCTGTTTGTTTTTTATTATTAGTACAATCAGAGGAGTACTGTTTATAGACTGTTCATTTTCCAAAACAAACCCAGTGTCCAATAAGAAGTTACTGTGGTGCATCTGCAAAATTTTAACTGATTCTTTTCATAATGGATGTCTGTAAGATGTGCACTCCATGGAAATTGATAGTTCTTTTCATAAATCTATGTTCCCGCCACCACAGTCACTTACACAGGCAACTACGTTATAGTTAATTTCATGGAATTCCTTAAGTACATTGTCAAGAAAAGATTTAGCCATTTTACTGTCAAAACCTACGTATATGGGCTGTTTCCACCTTAAAAAGTCCCCTTTCCATTATTGATTTGAATGTATGAATGAGGCCCAAGAACTTCATCATGCTTCTGGTCATACTCATACACTCAATCGACTTTCATCTCATCATAACATAATACAGTGGCCTTTTGAAAATCAGTAATTGTTTGTCCCATCTTTTTCATCAGCTTCAATATATGAGGCAATATTCCCTGCCTCATTGTGAGGGTAGCAGCCCACCTCTGAAGAGAAGATATACTGGGAAATGTGTAGTGCGATTATTCTCTTAGGAAAATATAATACCGCTTTATAAATTATCGGATTGTAAAGGCATTTGAAATATCTTCAGGACTCCACACAATAAGTTTCTTTTCCTTTAGTATAATATCTAATTGGTTTTTATTTAACACATCAGAAAAAACATCTATAATTTTGTTGTTCAACTGGATCATGTGCTCTTTATTCATGTTGGTAGGAGGAGGGTATATTTTCGTCAAAAATGCAAAAAAAAATGAAAAAAAAAATTTGTCCTAAATTGTAGCGGAGGGTATGCTAGTTAAATTCCACCTCCTCCCATGCCCTAGCGCCGTAATAGACGCCATTTTTAAATGCCTGCTTATGTCACTGAGTGTCTAGATGCCATGCCTCTTCTTCCGTCACTCGTAACTTTTCAATATAACTTCGTATTTAGCAGGTATATTACTCTACTCAAAAGTTTACAAATGTACAACAGCTGGCAGCTTACAGAATTGGAAAGTGTACATAAATTTGTATGCCGGATGGCAGTAACAATCAGCATTCAACCAAAGGAGATGTAATGGTTTTACTATCCCTCTGCACTCAACAGTTTGTTTACATCTCGCTACACGTGTGCCTTCGTGTTTTATGCTCTGTATGGATAATATTTGTTAGTTATATTATAGAAATAGTGGTTTGAAGTGTACATGTGAATTAGTTTTAGTATTTAGTGCAAGAAATTGACAAGAAATTCGAACTTTGTGAGTGAAAATTGTATGTAGACGTATAGGTTCTCGCTGTAATTTGATACTTTATTTTGTGTTTTATTATTGTATACATAATATTCTAATAAATAATGGGAAAGCTATCATCCCTCAGAAAATCTAAGCAAAAACTTCTGAATAGTGTAAGAACCAAACAATGGCAGAAATATGTTGCTTCAACTTCACAAGATGATGGTAGGCCTACAAATTCTCAATATGTTCGACCCTCTCAACAAGCATCTAAAATAACAGTAAGTGATGAAAGTATAGCTAATGTACCTAAAAGAATAAAACTTCAGGAAGACCATCAGAATATTCATCATGATGCTCAGGCCCCTGATTACTTGATTTTGAGTATGCAACGTTTACAAAATCTAATTGGTGTTACTGCTCGTAAAATTTGTGGAAATCAATCGTTGAATGTCTCAGTCAGGAATACATATGGGTTTGCACTTCAGTTATCTGTTGCATGCAGTGAATGTGATTTTGAGCATATAGTGTACAATTCATAATGGTGTAAGGAAAAATCAAAGCAGCGTACCTTTGATGTAAACATTAGAACGGTAAAAGCTAACTCTAGCATTGGTAAAGGTTATGCAGCCATAGAAAGATTTTGTATTCCTCTCAATATGAAATCAATGGCGCACACATCATATGACAGCATTCTCCTAAAAGTTCAAAGGGGTACAGAAACAAGTACCCAACAATTGTTAGTCAAAGCAAGACATGAAGTGAAGAACGCTCATATTGAAGTGAACCCACTGCTTGTAGGTAAAAAGACAATAGACATAGCGTTAGTTATGAAGGAAGTTGGCACAAGAGAGGGCATTCTAGTGCTTATATGGTTGGCTGTGTTGTTGATATTCTCACTGGGTTTGTTATAGACGATGAAGTTTTATCGAAGCACTGTCAATGGTGCAGCATAAACTCAAGAGAGTATGATCAGGATGATCCAGAATTTCATTTTATAAAGGAAGGGCATCAGTGTGAGGCAAATTACTCTGGCACATCCCAAGGGATGGAGAAGACAGCAGCACTGACATTATGGCATAGATCTGAAAAGCACGCTATACCACGTTGCTAAGTGATGGCGATGCAAAAACGTTTACATACCTTCAAGAAAATAAAGTTTATGGTGATGTAGTAATTGAAAAGGAGGAATGCATCAACCATGTCGCAAAAAGAATGGGTACTACCCTCAGAAATATTGCCACAAAAGAACGTTTAGGTGGAAAATCCCCAGGTGCTCTCACAGTAGAGAAGATTGACAGAGTCACCAAATATTATAGAGGTACAATTTATGACAACGTTTGAGACAGGGACAAAATTAAAAGATCCATCTATGCCATTCTGGACCACTGTCGATCAACGGATCAAGTTCCACGACACACTAACTGTCCTGTTGGAACAACTGATCCTGACGGTAAGAGAAACTGGTGTGTCTACAATAGAATCATTGCAGAGGGAAGAAAACCAGAACCTCACACTAAAAATCCAATGAAAACTGCACTCTCTGAAAAAGTGGTAACAAAATAATAGCTGTGTTTTAGATATTGGCAGCAGATTTATTGTTAGACAGATGCTTGTTGGGGAGGACTCAAAATGCAAATGAGTGTCTTCACCACATGATTTGGGAACATTGTCCGAAGACAACATTTGTTACCAAAAGAAGAATCACCTTAGCTGTGTATATGGCTGTGTCTCAGTACAATTTTGGGTGTGCCATAACAGAATTTTCTAAACAAGATCACCTAGGTATCTCACTTGGAAGAAAATCCATTACATTAGCCAAAGTGCAAGATGTCAGAACTAAATACCGGAGACAAAAACAGAGTGTAGTGGCCTATAACATGTACAGGAAGAAAGTAAAACAGGCTAAACTGCATGCAGAACAAAGAAGAAAGGAAGAGGAAGGAGAAACTTACGGGCCTGGACAGTTTTAGCTCAGCTGTGGTAAGTTGCATGCTAAGAAAACACATGTAAACTTTAATTGTGATTTTCTTAAAGTTGTTTTTCCTTGCAAGTTGATACAGTTGACGTTTAATTACTCTGGGCGTTTAGCTCCTATCATTATGAAATTTTTACTGTGTATCCATGAATATGTGAAGCTTGTTTCTGTCTGATGAATTTTTTATCCAAGCAATAGTTATTGAAGTTTTTTTTTGTATTTTCAAAAATTTTGTTCACTGAAAAGCAAAGTTCAGGTTGTGATAGGAGATAAACCACTAAAGATATATAAAAATGCAACAGGTAGATTTGTAGCATGATCTTTTAGGAACTCAATGGTGAATGAACTGGGCTTATATCTGCAAAAATGACGGAGTTATTTCAATTTTTTTGAAGTACTGGAAATTTTGAGTTATAGCCCCAAAATGGGCCCCCATATTGATTTCCAATATTTTTTAACCTGTACAACATGTAGTTTTATTAATGACTTTATTAAGAAAAAATACTATTATTGTAGATGAAGAAATGTAGAAAATGGAAAATATACCCTCCTCCTACCTTAACTGAAAGATCTGTGATTTTTTTCTGTAATGACTGGATTTCCATCCTGCTATTCATCATCTGTTCCTTCAGAGTGCTATTTTCTGCTATAAGTTTATTATATTTTTCCTGTAAAATATCAAAATCCATTTTTTTACCATCGTTTCTGGAACATTACATTCCATCACATTAATAGTGTTAATTGAATGTTCCTCCAACAGGATGTTAACAGTTTATTTTTGTGCCCTTTTATGCATTCTTTTGTTGCGACTTGATGGGCCCTCGTCACAAGTGTCAGCTGTCAAATGCGGTGTTGGCATTGCTACATGAACCCAATAATAATTATAATGATTAATTAATTTTGTATGTTGTTAATAAATTGAAACTTAAACTCTCTCAAATTTATGTCAGATCTATATACAGTAGAGTATGTGATAGGCCTATCTGTGAATAGGCAATGTGTAAACAAAAAATCACTTACCTGTTGGTTTTAGAATCCTTGGTCTTTTTACTGGAACATCCGATAATTTTGGTCTGAAAACTAATTCGACATCGTCACTTTTGAAATGCGCGAACAAATTCTGCTTGTATTGGGGTTAAATTTATCAGCTCTTCTACACGCGACAATCCGTTGGTTGCGAATTGTATTTTCTTTCGGCAAAGAAAAGAAAGAAACATTTCCAGAACCGGAACTATTATAAAAACATTATTACAGGTTGCCTCAGCTTATATCTGACATGGCATTATTAAATAACATTAAACAGCGTAAGCTCAAACCATATGAATTGTATTAGCGCCGTAAACCAAAGCCACGTGGGAAAACTTGTGACGTCAGTTTCGTTCCCCTCACTTCTCTCCCTCCTCGTCCTAAAGGTCGATAATAAAGCAACCTGTCTTGTATACCAGCCTTGGTCCAACATCAGTGAACTACAATCGACGGAGGCCGGTCGAGAGAGAGAGAGAGCAGCTTCGGGAGTCCACCGGTAGAGTGATCTAAATAACCAGAAACGGGATGACGAGGAAAGGATGATGAGGAGGAAAGGAAGTGGCGAAGATGAGTGGGGTTCCAATTGCTGATTAAGTTACCTGATATTCATCCATAGGTGTGAGGGAAAAACACCTAAAAGACCTCACCCAGGGAACTCGTCCTGACCGGAAATCGTACCTGGGACCGCTGGATTCGGAGTGTAGACTCGCTATCCCCTCAACCACAACGGTGGACTAAGTAATACTTAATCTTGTAGATACGTGGGACAAAGTGCGGTCCCTAGTGATAACTATAAATACCGTAATAACTAAATAAAATATAGATATAACAATTAGCTGTAAATAATGGGGCATACAGTAATAATGACATACATGTTTCAGCCCATATCTCCTTAAAATGGCTTCTCAGGCCCTAGGTTTCCAACGTGAAAATGTCCAGTAGAGCATCCACAATGTCCTGTTCAATATTTGCAGGCTTTTACTGAAACAACCTGTGTATGCGATGATTGTCCAAGTCCAACTGTTGGTCTGGGTGGCATTCATGAATTCGATGTTGATAGGTGAACCGTCCTTCCTCAGCCCCTGATACAGTCAGGTCCCGTTTCGCGGACAAGTAGCCTGATAAGGCCCAGGGGAGCGCAGCCGCAAGCCTTACCTAATTCGGCATCAGAAACTCGTACTACCCCCAACACTTCACCCCAGGCAATTTTATTATTGTAGATGATACAGTAAATGAAATGAAGGGCAGTTGGAGAGTGGTGGCGGAATGATGAAGGGAAACAGGAGTACCCCAATGAAAAACTCTCTGCAACGTCTGTTTTGTCCATCACATATTCAATCATGACTGAGCAAGGAATCGAGAATACACAGAAATATATTCTGTAGCGTAGAATGGGTGACTTAGGACGTGGAGATGTGAATTCAGACGCTTGCACGTCGGATCGTTCCACAATTTAACGCTTATATTCTGTCCAACTGGTTTTCATGAAATTTTACACAGGAATTGCATGTAGCATATATATTTTTTGTGTACGAAATCTCATTACGTTTGTGAAAGGCAAACTACTTATTTATAGGGGTGGTTTTAGACAACATTAATAACTTTTCTACTACCAAAATGATTTTCATGAAACTTTTTACAGGGGTTCCAGGTAGCATATACTTATTATGTAATAACTGTCATTATGTTTGTATAAGGGGAACTACTCCTTTATAGAGGTGATTGTTAGATAAAATTAATTAGAAAACATTAATAACTTTTCTACTACCAAAATGATTTTCATTAAACTTTTTACAGGGGTTCCAGGTAGCATATATTTATTATGTAATAACTGTCATTATGTTTGTATAAGGGGAACTACTCCTTTATAGAGGTGGTTGTTAGATAAAATTAATTACTTTTCTCTTATTTATCAAATTTTTATGAAAATTTATATCGAAGTAACAGGAAGCATATATTATTTGTGTACAAAATCTAATTAAGTTTATCTTACAAGAACTACACCTTTAGAGGGGGTGAGTTCAGAGAAAATTAATAACTTTTTCCTTCGTAACAGATTTTCATGAAACTGTACATGAGTTACAGATAGCATACATTTCTTGTGTACAAGTTCTCATTACGTTTGTGTGAGAGAAACTACCCCTTTATAAATGGTGGTTTTAGGCAAAATTAATAACGTTCCTCCTGTTTAATACATATTCTTATAAACTTATATGGGTCATTCCATACGAAATTTTAAAATCTATAACGTCAAGTTCTGGATTTTTTTCAATGTTCTAGTAAATGAATGTCATAATAATAAATAGTTAAATGGCCTAATATGAACTTCATCTCACCAATGGCTGAAAAGTAATGAAGGGTGAAATATTTGGGGAGTTGATATGTAGACTATTGTTAAAATATTATTAAAATGACATGCTTCATTGTATCAACGTAAAATTGTACCAATACAAAGATGACTCTATATATTTAAACTTACTTCTGAGTTTTTATGGATTTTTACTTCGAGCATGTATTAAAACTTACAGTAAAATAAAGAAATATTAATATTTTAAAATCGAATATTTTTTTACTATGATCTGTTTTTTTTTACGGTGAGATAAACAATTTCTTAATCTTTTACAAAAAATTTATGATGGGATCTCTAATACTTTGGGAAATATTAAATAAACCAGAATTGCAAATGTTGCTATTAATGATGAAAGTCGCGTGCAGTGTATTACGTCACGCGCTCATACCAGACATCCACACGAGTGCTTAGCAATCGATATGATCAATGCCAGATGTTGCAACATCCGCTCAACGGTACGCTAATACAGTAAATTTCACGTGAGACTTTGTTTTATTTTCCCTGTTATAATGTCAACGCAACCTTTTCCCTTCAGTTTAGAGGGTGATTTTGTTCTGTTCTGTCTTTGTAACTTTTCCCCTTCTTTTTAGACGGCGATTTTGATCTGTTCTGTCATTGTAAGTTGTAAGTGTTCAATATGCCTAAATTAAAGAGGAAAAGTTGGAGTCATCAGTGGTGTTGCAACACTTTCGGTCTTCAAAAACATTCGTCACAAGTCTGTAAAAGAAAAGTGACAAGTAGCATGTGTAAAAAGGTCCCAAATTTAATGTTAGGTGATGATATTTGAGAACGCTTTTGCCATAAGATTTCAAAAATTGATATAATTAGTGAAGTTGCTGGGACTGAAAGTAAGGTCGACATATCAACAAGCGAAGAAGAATATTTTCAAACAGATGCGGAAAATTCAACAAATGAAGAAGCATATGCTCCTGAACGTAAGGAACTATAAATGCATCTATCAGAAATCTATCATAAATATTGACGTTATTGTTACAGAGAAATATAGTAGAAATTTAGTACAAGAAATGGACGACAACTGACAGGGCCAATGTGATTTTAATGAAAAGCGACTGTGTAAATTTCATTAATAACTTCATTGGTTGGCTTAAAAAATTCAAGATACTGTACACAACTTCATTGCAAAGTCCCAAGCAAATTATTTAAAGGAGCTGAAAAATGAAATAAAGCCCGGTGAGTTCATGATCATTGGTGATTTTGCAGAGAATTACAGTTTCATTATTCAGGATGCTACACAAGGTCATCAATGGAGCACTTCTCAAGCAACAATACACCCATTCATAGTATATTACTGAAATTCAGTTGGTGGTTATTTAGAGAAACATTGTTTTTCAGTAATTTCGGAATGCTTAGTTCACGATAGTGCAACAGTTCATACTTTTTAAAGGAAAATGATAGAACATCTGAAACAAACACATACTGAAATATCTAAAATATATGGTTTCAGTGATGTAGCAGCGAGCGAATACTAGAACGAAAAAACTCCGTTAATCTACTCAATCATGAACACGATTTTCAAGTACCTGCGGAGAGGCATTTCTTTGAACTAGTCACGGTAAAGGGCTCAGAGATAGTGTAAGGAGTACAATCAAGCGACTCGCTGCAAAAGCCAGAACACTAATTTCAACTCCTAAAGACTATATGATTGGTCAAAGTGCAATATACAGGGAATTATTGTCATTCACATCCATTGAAAAACATGAAGAATTAGTTACAAAATCTAAATCCTCAAAGACTTGCCGGCCACAAGACTGTTCCTAGAACAAGAAATATCCACTGTGTGGTTCCAGTTAATGGAAAGTTACCAATAAAACCCTACTGTGCTTCATCAGATATATTGATCGATATATTGATAACCTACAGAAAAATTTTCCTCGTTTGCACAATCCATATGATAAATATTTTTTGCTCTAAAAGCGTAAACATGCTTGTCCTTTAAATAAGATGAAGAAAAAATATGTTTAAATACTGAGATCTTAAATAGAATGGAGCTGGTCAGTTTCACCATGTCTTTTGTAAATTTCTTTCACTTACGGTCTGGACATTCTTCATTGCCAAACTTGATTACAGTTGCATGTTTCCCAGTGATAATATGATATTCTTTTGGCAACACAATTACCTCTTATTTTTTTATCCGATTCTCCACTTTTCCGAATATATTGTCGCAGGGTAGAAAACTGTGTCCAAGAAGAGGGAATAGAACTCCGTCATATTTCAGCTTCACTGTAGAACCATCAACAGATCATCGATATTATAGTAGTATTTTTGTGACTCTCATCCATTTGAGACCAAAAGAATTTTCTCAATTCCATTCATATCATTACATATCAATCTATTCCTTCAGAATTTCCTTTAGAATTCTCATGTTCTAGCATGTGTAAGAAGATGCACTATGTCTCAATATTTTGTCTTACCTCTGCACAACTACTGTTTCATTGTACATGTAATATTGCCTGGCTTAATATGTTGCTTGGTTAGAAGACGTGGAAATGCCAAATTTTGCTGACAATCATAGATCAAAGTGAGAAGGTCTGGAGACATCTCATTCTTGATTTCATAAAAACTTTTCACCCTTAGCAGATAATACGTTGAGCAGTCATAGCCTGTAATCTTCTGTCTGACGTAGTATTACCGTAATTCATAAATTAATGCCTATTACATTAGTTTAAATAAATATTTTTCATAGCAACACAGACCTTGCCTTATAAATTAGAACAGAATTGTAGAGGCATAATTACTGTGTAACTAAGGTCTAAACCATGTTAGTTTTCTGAAAAACCTAGCGGAAAAACTTAAACCACACAAACTTTGGCAAACATAGACCATTCTGTTTCATGTGCTCTGGAAATATAACGTAAAGATATGAAATATAGCCCATTTTGATCTGTTCAAATAACGGCTGACATATCCCATTTTGATTAATTCATTAATAATAACATAAGTTTCCTATTTTGATACAAGTACTAATTTTCTCCACGCATTTTACATGTCTAAAATAAACCATTTTGAAACTGCACCTTTCACAGTGTAAAGTCTTCAACCCAAACTTGCCAATGACGTCAATAACTCATTTTCTGAAAAAAAAAAGTCACATAGCCCATTTTGATCTCGGGCGCCTCAAATAAGGAAATTATCGCAAACGAATTTAACGATCATTTTACTAATGTAGGTCATGACATCGTATCTAATATAAACAAGAAAGTATTTAATACTCATCACTATAACCTTACTTATAATAAAAGTATATCATCTATGTTTATGTTTGCAGTAAACTAATGTGAAATTATTAATATTGTAAACAGTTTAAAAATAATGTGGCTCCTGGTATTGATGGTATTACAACAAATACCCTGAAACATATTATCGAAGCTATTTCTAAACCACTTGCCTTTATATTTAACTTGTGCACATCTCAAGGTGTATTTCCCTCACCCCTAAAACATGCTGTGGTGATACCAATTCACAAGTCTGATGACAAAAATAATCTTAATAATTACAGACCCATTTCACTATTACCCAGTCTCTCTAAAGTATTTGAAAAATGTATAAAAACACGATTAATACAATTTTTAGAAAAAAAAACTACTAAATGATAATCAATTTTGTTTCAGAAAAAAAATGTGCACTGATGATGCTATTATGGCAGTTACTTAAAAAATAAATCAACAATTACATATAGGAAATAAATGTCTAGGAATTTTTCTAGACTTACATAAAGCTTTCGATACAATCACAATATACTTTTGAATAAAAGGAATAGATTGGGAATTAATGGAATGGCTTTAAAATTATTTAAATCTTGCTTAAGTAACAGAACTCAAGCAACTAAAATAAATGATCACCTTAGTGAATCACGTAACATTGATATAGGTGTATCTCAGGGGACGATTTTAGGTCCTGTTGTGTTTTTAATATATATCAACGATTTACTTAAAATAATTGACATTGAGAAATTTTCTGGTACTCTGTATTCTTATGCTGATGATACTGTGGTTATATTTAGCGGTTCGAGTTGGAATGAAACTTATCAAAATTCTAACAGTGGTATTAACATTATTAAAGAATGGCTGGATGCTCACTTACTTTCTTTGAACGTTTCTAAAACAAAATTAATACCATTTTCATTAACATCACATGGCCTTGAGCAACTAAAAATGAATAATAACAGAAGTATAACAATACATGATAGTAACCTACCTACTTGCTCATTTAACGCTTTGAGTATATCCTCACAAGTTAAATATTTAGGCATTATTATTGACCAACATTTAAAATGGGACAAGCATATCTCCTTCCTGTGTAACAGATTGCGTAAAACAATCCACAAATTTTCCATTCTACGCTCTTATTTACCTGTTTATGTTCTGCGTACTGTGTACTTAGCTCTGTTTCAATCAATAATTCAGTATGGTATATTAGGTTGGGGAGGAATGGTAAAATCGACTCTCCTTCATTTAAATTTGCTTCAAAAAAGAAATATCAAAATTTGTCTATATAAACCTTTTGATTGCGCAACAAAATTAATTTTTCAGGAATTTGGTGTATCAAATCTAGAACAAATTTATAAACAAACATTGCCGATTATCTTCCATAAAAACCACAATAAATTAAAATTTGATCCTCACGAATATCATACGAAACAAAATTGCAGTTTCTTTCTAAATACTCCGAAATGCCACACAACTGCTGGATTAAAACACAGCAGAAGTTTTGGACCCAAAATATATAATGAATTAATTAGAGCTTAGCCTGAGCTAAGAACAATTAACACACACAGATTTAAGAAACAAATCAGATTAATTATTTAATTGTTTAAGCTAATTGAGTTAAAAATTGATACTCTAATATCTATGTACTTTTGTTTTTCTATTTGTATATAGACCCTATTATTACATGCTGTATTATTTTACAATTTATTAATGTTATTGTGCTAAAGGAACTCTCTTAATTTTGTGATATATTTTGTATAACTGATCTGAACTGCGCCCGAGCACGAGCGTCTGCTCTTTCGGGCTGCAGTGCCTAATATAGCTCAAATGTAAAGTATTAAATAAATAAAAAAATAAATAAAATATAAAAAAAATATTTCCATTTAAGGATAGCTTTCCTTACGTGATGAGTTGATTAGTTATAATTAATTGCTAGTAATGTTTACAAAATACAATAAAATAAATAAAATAGCGATGAGAAAGTTCAACAAATATTTGTAGTTTTCTTAATGTAATATTAAAAGATCGCCACTGCAACTCTTCATACTCGCGGCGTGGAAGAAAGAAGCACAAAGTACACGCGAGCGCTCTTGCTGATCCACGAGTGCAAGCGAGAGAGTATCGCTGCGGGGTCATTCCATTCAAAATTTTAAGAATATGCCAGTGATGTCATGAATCTTTTTGGACTTTTAATATAATAATGTTATTATGAAAATAAATTAAACTGCCAACTATGGCCACCATATCATTAATATTTTAGTCATGCGGATGACTGAAAAATGGGTGTCATCGAAACTAAAGCCACGCCATTGTAAACCTGAACAATCACATTTTAATACTTTTAAGACTAAGTCGAATAATGTTAAGCGATTGCTCATAAAAAACAACTCATTGAAAAAAATAGTTATATTTTCGAATGCAACAATTTAAATTCATCCGAATTTCATTCCTATTGAATTAAATATTATTCCTAATCCATCTCCCAACTTTTATGACGGTATCTCAAAGAACTTAAGAATAATTAAATTAATATAAGTATTAATTCTTGTTTTGACTGTCGAAAATTGCTTGATGCAGTAGAGCGTCTCGTTTAGGCACAGGGGAAACGTAAACAAAGTGCAGGTAACGTGTGAGGGGAGGACGAGCCGTACGATGAACACGAGAGATGCACAAGGTTTTAGTTACAACACTTATGGCGGAGCATTAATTGAAATTATATTTTTCAAAAAACACACAAAACAAAAGAACACAAATTGCATAACGTTATCATATACATATCTTAACAAACAAGCAATTGTAACATTGAAATAATTCAATACAACAATTCAAAATTTTGCTACTAACATGTCAGTGATATCAACGAGAGCGCAAACGTGCTCAGAGCCCGTATGCGCTGATCAGAGCAAGTAAAGCACGCACCCACTACAACGTCTTTGGGCACGCAGGTACAAGTCACTGGCGAACACAAGGGTTGTACATTACACATTGACGAAAAAGTCGTTCAGGAATTTTCACGCTGACTAGACTCTTGACTTCTTATGCAAGTGAAAGATGAGGTGATGCTCCTTGTTGGTTTGTGGAATTTATTTAGTTACAAAGACAAGCAGTGTCGAACGCCCGAAATTATTAGTTCATCTACAGATTGATATAATATTAAAATTAGTTTGATTTTATTGGCATTAAATAGCAGTAAATGCAATGTGAAGATGTATTGTAGAGTTTCTTCCTCACAGCAATGTATTTATGTTTACAGAATAAAGTACAAACAAATGTGTGTGCTGCTAACGTCGTAGACGCCTTACATGTCAGTTACGAGTTGTGTAAGTATTTTGCATTTCGTGAACATTTATCAGAATTAATAATAGAAAAATAGAGAGAGCCCAGAACTAGTTCACTCTACACTGATCGAGGAACTTCACTTTCTCAATTATAATATTCGAGCATCTCAACGTTTTGAATTGGAGATCGCAAGAAAAGTATGAATTAATTTGTGTCGACAGATATTGTTAAAAGCTTTCAGATGAAGATTTCATTGTGGATGTCACGGATCTCACAGCACAAATTTTATAATTCCAACGCCTTCAGTCATTGAACACCTGTTCAACAGTGTAAAATACTGCAATGTTTTAAAAAATCTCTGTGAAGATTTCCATAGACGATTTAAAGATATTGACCTACTCCAGCCCAAGTTGGATTTCTTGTGAGATCCTTACTCATCAAACCCAAAATGTATACCTGAATTGACACTAGAAATATTCCTTTTTATTTTTCATGTCATTAATGTCAAAATTATAGACGTAGCCTACAGGTTTCTTTTGTAGTAAGTATAACTGACTGTTAGTATTGAGAATGGAAGAGCCTTCTGTATATCCATGGATTTTTTATTTTAGTTTAGCTTTATCAACATCTCAGGTTATTTAGCGTCTGAATGAGATGAAGGTGATAATGCCGGTGAAATGAGTCCGGGGTCCAGCACCGAAAGTTACCAAGCATTTGCTCTTATTGGGTTGAGGAAAAACCCCGGAAAAAACCTCACCCAGGTAATTTGCCCCGATTGGGAATCGAAATCGGGCCACCTGGTTTCGCGGCCAGACGCGCTAGCCGTTACTCCAAAGGTGTGGACTATATCCATGGATATCACGCACATTCACGAGCTCTCTCAGCTTTCCTTAACCGTAAAATTGACAAAGTATCTTATAAGATACAAATTAATAGGCTATATGCTATAATTTTAATAGAACAATTGAAAAAAAAAATGGTAGAAAAATTAAAATTTCACAATATATATATTAATTTTAGTTGGTTATTTAACGACGCTGTATCAACTACTAGGTTATTTAGCGTCGATGGGATTGGTGATAGCTAAATGATATTTGGCGAGATGAAGCCGAGGATTCGCCATAGAATACTTTGCATTCACATTACGGTTGTGGAAAACCTCGGAAAAAACCCAACCAGGTAATCAGCCCAAGCGGGGATCGAACCCGCGCACGAACGCAACTTCAGACCGGCAGGCAAAAGCCTTAACCGACTGTGCCACACCGGTGGCTAATTTCACAATACTATAATATTGTACAATATGTAAAATATGGACATTGCGATAGTTGTTTTCTTTACAGTCCGACAAGATTTAATAAACTAGTGTGAGGAATGAAGTTTTTCCAATTTAAGGATTAAAAATATGTATATTGGTTCTTTCTCTTCATTGATGGGCTGTCTCCAATGTTGCTTTTTCTTTCACTATGTGATTTTTATCTATTTTCTTTATTTTGTAAGAGTTAGAATGTTTGCAAGTATATTTTCTCGGGTTTTGGAAGTGTAAGTTTAATTGTGTATTAAAATGTGACGACAGTAACTTTCTTTGACGAACTCCCTATTGCTCTTAAGGTATGCTTCTTTGTACAAATCATACATTTTTCGAATGTTCAGAAGAAGACTTAAGTACTTCCTGTTTACATTAACGGAAGTGTCGGATCAGCTGTGTGATTGTTAGAATTTTCCCGCGGTTTTGGTTTGTCGCGAGTTTTTTCTGGACACATTAAATATCTCCGAAGGTTTAGTCAGGGGAGCACTATGTAAAGTCACTGAACAACGAATTTTACTTCCTGAGATGAGAGGGACACATGAACCAAAGAACAAGCTTAATACAGAAGACGAAGCATTCATTAGAGAACACATACTGTCTTTCCCGAGCGTAGAATCACACTACTGCCGGAGGAAAAGTGAATACAGATATCTGGAACCCTATCTAAACATTACAAAAATGTATGAACTGTACGAAAGAAATGTCGTGACTCAGAAACAAGATATTGTGCAAGTATTGAAAAGTACAGGAGAATTTTCCGTGAATACAAAATTACCTTCCATGTTCCTAAGAAGGATCGCTGCAAAACTTGTTCAATTTATATTTTTAGTAGGTTATTTTACGACGCTTTATCAACGCCTTAGGTTATTTAGCGTCTGAATGAGATGAAGGTGATAATGCCGGTGAAGTGAGTCCGGGGTCTAGCACCGAAAGTTACCCAGCATTTACTCGTATAGGGTTGAGGGAAAACCCCGGAAAAAACCTCAACCAGGTAACTTGCTCCGACCGGAAATCGAACACAGGCCACCTGGTTTCACGGCTGTAGAAAAAAAGAAAACAGGGGAATTAACTGAAAATGAAAAAGAATCGTACAAAGAACATATGGAGAGGAAAGAAGCTGCTCGTAATTTGAAAGACGTTGGTAAAGAGAAAACAAATAATAACAAAACAATGTTGTCATTTGAATTCGATTTGCAGGTTGTTTTAAGTACCCCAAAAGGAGCTCAGGGTCCACTTTTCTTTGTAAGGAAGCTGGCTGTGTATAATTTAACAGTTTACAATTTAGGTGATGCTTCAGTAGAATGTTTTATATGAGATGAGACTGAAGGAAAGAGAGGAAGCGTGGAAATTTCAACTTTCGTTTACTCTTACCTCATGAAATACCCTAATGCTGAGACTGTAATGATGATGTCAGACAGGTGCGGAGGACAGCAAAAAAAAACACAAATTTTGTATGTATTGTCTAGAAGCAGTAAAAAAAACCATCCAAAAATTCAGCAGATTGATCATATTTATTTTGAATCAGGACATAGTTTAATGGAGTGCGACTCTATACATCAAAACATATTTATGTCTGCAAAACAACTCCCAGTGTACACTCCAGAAGGGTGGATTCAACAGATAAGGAATGCACGAAAGAATCCATCACCCTACAATGTATCTTCATTGGTACATGATGACTTCCTTGACTTCAACCAAAACAAGAATAATTTTACAGCTGAGGAAGAGGATACTTCTTTGCCCTTCCGACAAACGGTGTGGTTTCGTTACACAAAGGATGCACCATGTACGGTTCAGATAAAGACTGGGTATGAAGATAGCTACTTCAAAAGGTTCACTTTCAAGCAAGGAAGGGGCCGCCCATTAAAGTCTGAACCAGTGAAACCTTACTGTGCAAGATTATGTACATCTGATGCCAAACGGAAGGATCTGCAAAAACTTTGTGATGATCTGCGAATCCCGAAGGCATATCACGGATTTTATGAAAGCCTTCCATCATCAGCAACTGTGAGAGATGCTTTAGCAGAGCCAAATATTTCAGAGGAGTCAGACCAAGAATAGATTGGAAAAGTATTATTAAATAAAACAAAAGTATTTTTTTAATTATTACTTACCAATAAAAGTTGTTTCATTATTTCTTGAATGTGCCCTCAACTCGTAAAGTCCACACCTGTGGAGTAACAGTTAGCGCGTCTAGCCGCGAAACCAGATGGCCCGGGTTCGATTCCCGTTCGGGGCAAGTTACCTGATTGAGGTTTTTCCAGGGTTTTCCCTCAACCCAATATGAGCAAATGCTGGGTAACTTTCGGTGTTGGACCCTAGACTCATTTCACCGGCATTATCACCTTCATCTCATTCAGACGCTAAATAACCTAAGCTGTTGATAAAGCGTCTTAAAATAACCTAATAAAATAAAAAAATCAACTCGTAAATTAATGTTCTAATAAAATATTACATAAACTTCTTACTTCCTTTCAATCCCTCTAATTTCTAAGTACAAATGTATCTACTTAAATCATAATCATTAGTAAAACAATAACAGTTGTAGTGCAGATTCAACACTTTGCACCATGATGACAGTTGGGATGTGTAATAATATCACTCAGGCAAAGTAACGAATCTGCCATTTCTGCCCTTAAAACAAAGAAAAGCACACAAACCGAAACTAATCTGACACAAGTTGGTAAACTAGTTTTTTAACACATGAAACAAACCATGTAAGAATAATACTTGATTTTACGTGAGCAATCAAAGTTTGTTTTAGCTCTCCTGAAAAATTAACAATTTGCACTTTCGCTAGTTTGCCAGAGGAGGGACGATATTTAAGTCACCATTCTGAAATTTTCACATTACAATCAAGAATATCCTCAAGAATTGAAGAATTGAACACATGTTTTTTCGTCTGTAAAAATGAATTGCATTTTGTGTTATATATATATATATACATATATATATGTATATATATGTAAATTATTTTACGACGGGTAACTATTATTTATATATATATAATTTTCAGGGCATTTATGAACTATACTCTCCTTTTTCAAATTGCATTGAAATCATTTTTCCATCTTCTTTTACATTGTAAGAAAACTTCAATGAACTTAGCCGTGTTCTTTGCTGATTAAATACTGATTGCTGCCGAACTATTGTTGTTTACTCAACTGTCCGAAGAGAGATATGAACCTCACAAGTAATACCAACAAGGCACCACTTATGAGGCAACTAGGCCAGGAGATAATGAGTTAGGGTGCCAAAATATGAAGATTACAAATATAATAATGCTTGGAATGCTTATTTAGAACATACAAAATAACTTACTGTAATATTTTTGACTTTTGAGACATTATGGTTCAAAAACATACTTTTTGTAAGGAATGACACTGCTATAAAGAGTTCGGAGTGTAGAAAATACCATTGAGTATATAGACATCTTCTGAGTGAAATTAATCTATGGTTTATTTAACGATGCTCGCAACGGCAGTGGTTATATCAGCGTCTCCGGTGTGCCGGAATTTTGTCCCGCAGGAATCTTTTACTTGCCAGTAAATCTACTGACACGAGCCTGTCTCATTTAAATACACTTAAATGCCATCGACCTGGGCCGGGATCGAACCCGCAACTTTGAACACAGAAGGCCAGCGCTATACCGACTACAATACCGAGGCCGACTCTTCTTAGTGAACATCCCTCAATTGTAATATAATTAAATTTTTTTTTTTTTTGTATTTTCTAACGTATATAAAGTAACAGAACTAAATACGTATACTGTAACTAAGCATTTGCATTTCTTCAAATATAAACGCTTCATATTGCTTGTGAATATACATACGTAGGCCTATATTAGCTTACTTATATTTCCATTAACCGAACAAATGCAATAGATTTACTTCTGTCCAAAAAGAAGACGCCTATGTACCCAATGGAATTGTTTAAACTCCGTACGCTCTATAGGAATGGAATGGAAACTATGATCCAGCACTGCGGCCTTTTACTATCTATTGTGCTAGACTGATTCCCAAACCCACACCAGCTGATACACTAAGGTTCGCTGCGTACCCAGGTTTTAAGAAAGACGGAATGATGTAGATGCCTAATATAAGGAAACGGGAGAGCTCCTAGAAAGACCCCAACTACGACCCTGTTGCTATGCAATGAAAAATCCCAGGCCTGCCTGGGATTCGACCCCGGACCGCCTGCGTGACAGGCTGAGGGTCTGACCAGTCAGCCACCGCAGGGCTCTATACGAAACTCTTCATCATATTCTCCTTTAGGTCTGGTTTGTTTATACACACGGAGATGCCAACACAGGGTTCCGAGCTACATCATTGGATATAATTTCCATGCTTGGTCAGTAGGTTCGCTTGTTCATTGCCGTACACTCTACTATGTGCTGGGACCCAAATGAGTTGTACTTTATTTCTTTAGGCTATGTGTACACAGGCGACAAATTGGTGAACAACATTTTTGTCGTCATACTCTCTCGCTGGCAATTGCACGGCAACAGTGAAAGACAAAACTGTCGCGTCGTTGGCGTGTATGTTCACCGGACAGTTTTGTTGCCAGCGTCATCATGTATGTAGTAAAAGTAGCTTTTTTATTTCGGGTCTTATAGACTGGAATTGAAAATAACGACGTGAATTTCAATTTTGAGTGCATCCTGTTACAGTGAAATACTATTACTTGGAAAGTTTTATACAAGTTTTCAAGGTGTAGCAATTATCCTGATAAGTTTTATACTATTAAGTTACAGAATGAGAATTTGCAGTTTTTATGAACTTTTGGCTCTAGTTGGATCCTCAATTACTCGTCAGGACACCAATTGGAAAGGAAATATATCAGAGCTCGTCGTGTGGTCGAAGCCGCCTTTGAAATTTTAGCATGGAAGTAGTGTATTTTGTTCAGGCCATTAAACACCAGTTTGCCTCTTTGAGTCGATTGTAAGGCCTACTCCTTGTTGTATAATTACTGCTCTGAAAAGGTGGAATACATTTTAATGACATTTTTTACTAAATTCCTTTTCAACCCATTAATCGATGAAACGTGCGAGGAGCTTCCTTGACATGGAATGTGAGAAATCACTTTGCTGAATACTTCATTTTCCCTCAGGGTGGCGTTCCTTGGCAGTATGAAAAATGTAAAAGTATACTGTCGTAAAACTGAAACATAGTGTGGAACTGCATAGGACTAAAGCGTTTTTTTTCGTAAGTGGCATTTTACATATATAGGTTTCATATTTAGCCGAAGCTGCAAGGTTTGTAAAATATTTTTGTGAAATATCAAAGTATAAAAACCCTACAAAGGGAAAGTATTAAAACTTCAGTAATGATATCTGTATAATATTTTATTTATCCAACACCTCTTAATAAAATTTTCCATTGTTATCTTGATACCCAACATAATTTATTATAAAGTTTTTTTTTTGTTATTGACGTTAGTGTTATTACAGGAACGAGTGAGGTTTTAAATTTTCGTCCACTCGTTGCTCCTAGCAAGCAACTTAATTTTACAGAAAATTCTTATATGACATTAACTTTATATTATTAGTATTAAATTACCATCACGTCTGTAGCACTTGACAACATGTCGTCAAAAATTCATTGAAATTTAAAACATCATACTCACTGTATTTCCTACTTCCAGACTTCAATATCTTGAACATTGCCAGTACAATGCAAGATTTGTATGAAAATGATTTTAAGACAACCAATTAACTTTATTGACTTTTAATGGAAATGGTTATTATGAGGTGATATTTAAAGTTCAGCACATTTTAATGAAAGGGAAATCGATATGTCCAATTGTCTGATATCTCCAAGAAGTTCTTTGTGTACAATGTTCAATGTGTGTGTTAAGAGTTTTTACCGATAGTAATTGAAGAATCTACTGCAAGAATGATGGATGTCATTTGGAATACATTTTTCAGGAGAAGCAATTGAAAGTTTGAAATGGTTAGCGCTCAAAGCTTAACTGTGATTTTCCGTTGATATACAACGTTCTTTGAGGGAGGTCTTCAAATCACAATTTGTTATTGTAATAATATTGCATTTGTTAAATAAGTAAAATATTGTAACAAACTACTCTATAATACATTCTTATCTAATGGGTCATTTTTTTAATCTTTTGCATTCGCTCGAATAGCGCTCCTGAAACTGCGGTCGGAAAACTGAGCCAGCGTCACTCTGTGACGAACTACTTAACTAGAGGAACTAACGTCACCTTCTATTCTATCCGCTCTAGTATAACTGTAGCAGATTTGCTGCTCCGCTAATCCGTGCCGCATATGAGAGATTGCATAAAACTTTCTAATGAAACTATATTAAACGATATAAGGCTAAAATTACACATACCACACTACAATAAAATTATCAGTCACTATTGGAACTTCAGACCAATTAATTCAAAATTTATTCTACTGGGGAAGAAAATAAATAACTGAAAGCAAACCCTAAATAAATAGCTCGAAGAGGGACATCATTTTATTTTTACTTCAATTTTTATTGTACCTGAGTTTTAATCTATTTCACTCCCATCCCCTCCACTAGAAAACTTCCAACCGTTCTCCACACAGAACCAAGCGTATACAGTCAAAGTCGCCTTACGGTAATAGTAAACACAAACAGTACTGAAATAGTGAGTATAGTACGTTCCAGAAATATGCTTGCGTTTTCTACTGACGAAAGAGCTTTCAATATTGAATCATATTCTCACACAGGTACTGTCGTCCGTTTGCATATGTCGCATCTCGGTTTCCCCCACCCGCTTCTGCTCGGCCCTCTGTAAAGGCTAGTGGTTGGGCTGTCTTACATCTTTTCTAAAAACATTAATTTCTGTTAGGAATTAGAAGTCTACGTAATATTATACAACTGTTTAAAATAACTTAAATAAAAGGGCCTCGTTAATTAATTAACTGTCACGTAAATTTCCCTCCTTTCTATGAGGCTGCGACAAAACCACTTGGACGGACAGTTGATAGCATGTATGAGAAATTTTATCTTTTCGGATCGGGCAGAAGTGAAGATTGAATTCACAATACGTAAGGTAATCTTTTATAGAGCAGGAACGGAATTATTTCAACATGAGTTACTAGTAAGAAGGACAAAACTGATAATTGGAATTAGATGCAATAATTATAGTGCGATAATATGCACAAAAGAACTGAAGCCTGTATCGAAATGAACGGCCACCATTTTCAAAATTGTGTTCAAATATCCATATTATGATTATTTTTCAATCTAACTTCATTCTCTATATTGTATGCTAATGTGCTGTAGATAGTTTAATATACACTGCATAATGAATACGTCAGTTCGTAAGTAAAAACACTTATTGTTAATGCAGTACTGTATTTTTTATTAAAGAGATCCTAATGAAAATTATCAAACTCAAAATCACGATATTCCCTACTTTACGAAATGGATGAACTAGTTTTCTTTCCTCCTATACCTAGTAAAGTGATTTGTTTGAATTTTACGCCAGTATCATCGAACTCCAGTCGTGAAAACGGGTAGCAAATGGTGTTTCCAGTTCTCAGCCTTTAATCCAAAGGTGTAGCCAGGTTAATATTAGAAATGTTAGTAAAAATAAAATGATGTCCCTGTACATAAAAATGTGTTTTATTTTCAATGGGTGTGGAGATAGATACAGTTGAAGAGTCCACTGCAAAAAGGGGAAATTTCGAATGTATTACATTTTGCAGAAAAATGCAATTTAAACTTTGACATTCTCACTCTTTGTGTGGTATAGGCTACCAATTCTTCAACACGATATAGATGTGGAACTATCATCTTTCTTGCAGTGCAACAAAGTGTATTATATTCTACTCCCTTTGATCTATAGTAATGAACCTTCATTTCATTTTTCACAAATTTACGACTTTCCCCCCTTTTGCAGTGGACTCTTCAGTTGTTTAAAAGTTACGCATAACAATTCTTAAAATGATATGAAGAAACGACAAATGACTACGTGCTATTAACTACTTACAAAGGAATATTACATGTCGCTCTTTTGAGATCGTCTGAAGGCAGCACTGTTCAGAATGAATGTAGAGAAACGGCTGTTTTTAGTTCCCTTGGCTCAAGAATACACATGTTCTTCTTGCCTGACAAAACCTCTGTACATTTTATTCATCAGGTGGCACATCATATAAATCTCACATTCCCCTAATGATGAATCGGCCGCGGATGTTAAATGCATTGGCCACCGAGGTCCCCAGATCTTACTCCTGCCGATTTTGTCTGTGGGGTAGATGAAAGGCAAAGAGTGCAGAAGAAAATAAACACAAGGGTGAAACTGGTCGCTCGTATTATTAATAGTGCTGCCCTCATAAAAGAAGAATAAGATGGATTCAGATGAGCAATACTTGCTCTTGTAAACAGAGCGGAAAAGTGCATTGAAAAGATTAAGTGTATTGATACAATGAAAATAAGCTATAAATGTAACCATTAATACATTTGTCTTTCCTTCTTGCCACTTGTAACGCTCTTTATGTGTAACATTCAAACAGCTCTATCTCCACATCCATTGAAAATTAGATACATATTTATATAAACATTTTGCTCAGAATAGTCCATACTATCACTATCCAAACTATTTACTATTCCTCCTGAATCATCGTGTAGATATTGTAATATCACTAAATCGGAACCAGTATTTCGTATATGCAGAAACGATCAACGAGGGTTCTTAATCTGCTTAAATAATATGGGTGATACTTAATTTTATCTGTAACGCTTGCAGTAATACTATTATGAACTCTTCGATAGATGTAGGCCTACATTAACAATACACATACTTAATTTTATCTGTAACGCTTGCAGTAATACTATTATGAACGCTTCGATAGATGTAGGCCTACATTAGCAATACTCATACTTAATTTTATCTGTAACGATTGCAGTAATACTATTATGAACTCTTCGATAGATGTAGGCCTACATTAACAACACTCATAATAACAGAACAATACATAAAAAATTAATTTATGTAAGAGTCCATTGGTACTAATTTTGCAACTACATTGCTGCTAGTTAGGGCCGCATAGCTTAGTTTGCAGGATGATTGGAACTGAAAGTGCCGATTGCGCGCAAGCCGAAACTGTACCTGGTCTAAAGTGGTCAACTGCGCGAGGCGGTCAGTTTGGAAATTATGTCAATTGCACGCAGAGGTTAGCTTTGGGTTATCCCTGCATTAATGTTCCCATTTCTAGAAACTTAGTAGGCTTACTACCTTGAAGAACCATGTGTGAACTCCATGTGGGTTTCTGACATATTTTCAGCTCACTCGAGTTATGTGGATATAAAGGGAAAAATTGAGTCGGTATCGGTTGAGGTTCCTGGGTAGCTCAGTCTGTAGAGCGTTGGGGCGCCCAGCCAAATATCCCGGGATCAATACCCGGTCCCGGAACAATTTTTCCCTTGTAATTGTTCAAGTCTGCTTAACAGATTTGCATAATATATACGTTACTGTAGTTACGTTAACAGAAAACCACAATTTCTAGTCACACAGAATTTCTCTGCACTCGATGTGGGTTTCTGACGTCTTGTCAGCCCATTCGAGGTATATGGATATAATGAAAAAAAAATGAGATTGTATGGAATGAAGGTCTTGGGTAGCTCAGTCCGTAGAGCTTTGGCACGCTCAGCCAAAAGTCCCGGAAAAATTTTTTCCTTGAAATAATTCAAGTCTGCTTCTCAGGGAGCTTTACCTGAAGGCTAGATTTGCAGCCATATTTCAGTCATGGAATGCAGTAGGATAAGATATTGGTATTTGGAATGAAATACATTTCAAGAAGTTAAAATGTTTATATCCGAATTGATATATATATATATATATATATATATATATATATATATATATATATATATATACGCAGTAGAACTTGGTTACAGCGACCTCGTTTTGTGCGACACCTCGCCTATAACGTCAAATATTCTGTGGTCTCAACTAATTCCCCATAAGATGCCCTCCTACCTTGCTTAATACGACAAACGCATATGCGTCTACCTCGGATATAACGTCATTTTCAACCTCAGTTTGGAATAAGATTTTCTAAGAACCAAAGTATTTTAAGAAATATTTTGTTGAAATCTGACATTCTCCTTCTGTCATAGACCTCTGAAATGCAGGGGGATTACCCACCCCATTGTAACCTGCCAGAATTCATGCGGTATTAGATCAGTTTCGACAGGAAGTTTTCACTAACTGCACGCATTTTAATGCAGTATGGCCACTTAAAGAAGTGAGTGACGCTTTAGAAGTCATTAGAATTATGAACATGTTCTATGAAACTAAGGAAGGGAGTAGTGAAATTGCAACTGAAATTATAAACATAGAACGTAATTTAGCCCTAGAAAGTGTGTATTGGGCAAGTAGGAGACAACAGAGTAAAATGACTGATTACTTCACTTCTAAGTAAAGTAGTTTGGTGAGTACTGAACAAACTGCTTTAATAGAGAACACTGTATTTATAATTGTAGGCCTACGTGTATTTTATAATGTTCATTGTAGGCTTAAAAGTCAATACATAAATCTAAAATAAGTCTAATTAACTTAGAGAGCATGACGAAAATATTGTTCAGATTGTCAATTAATATAGATAAATACAATATAATATTTGTTACTCAGTCAAATGACAAATCAATGTAAAATAATGACATATTATATGGCCATTAAGTTTATACACATAAATTACATATTGCAAACGTTTTCGCCCATTCAGGCATCTTCAGGCACAATTATACAATATCTCAATATCAAACTGTATAGTCATTACATTGGTGGTAGATGAACTGTTTAAAAGTAATGATGTACAACATCTCCATAATTAAAAATGTAATATTACAGGTCATAAAATTAAAATAATGTTGAAATTGGAGACAACGTAGTGTTATGATATTATTAAGTTTAAATCACAACACTACGTTGTTTCCAATTATGAAGTTTAAATCATAACACTACGTTGTTTCCAATTTTAACATTATTTTAATTTTATGACCTATAATATTACATTTTTAATTATGGAGATGTTGTACATCATTACTTTTAAACAGTTCATCTACCACCAATGTAATGACTATACAGTTTGATATTGAGATATTGTATAATTGTGCCTGAAGATGCCTGAATGGGCGAAAACGTTTGCAATATGTAATTTATGTGTATAAACTTAATGGCCATATAATATGTCATTATTTTACATTGATTTGTCATTTGACTGAGTAACAAATATTATATTGTATTTGTCTATAAGTCTAATGAAGTTATTTTTCATTTTCCACCTCACTAGATTGATAATGTGAATCTCGGTTACTACGACACTCGTTTATAACAACATAATGTTTAAGGTCCCTTGGATGTCGTTATAACCAAGTTCTACTGTATATATATATATATATATATATATATATATATATATATATATCAACAAGCTAAAATATTCGTTTCGGAAATGTGGTACAGTTAAATTGTTCGTATCCGAAATGGGACACATACCAAGGAGTTAAAATATTCATATCCGAAATAAGACACATGTCAGGAAGATAAAATTTCCATATCCGAATTGGGATACATGGCAATAAGTTAAAATGTTCGTATTCAAAATGGGACACACTTCAAGAAGTTATTATGTTCGTATCCGAAATGAGTCACAGTCAGGCATTAAAATGTCCATTTCCGAATTGGGATACATGTCAAGACGTTAAAATATTCATATCCGAATTGGGATATGTTTTCAAGTTATAATTTTCGTATCCGAAATGTAATACATGACAAGAAGTTAAAATGTTCGTATCCGAAATGGGACACATATTCGAATGCGATATGCGACACATGTCAAGAAGTTAAAATGTTCGTATCCGAAATGGGACACGTGTCAAGATAAAATGTTCGTATGCGATATGGAATAGATGTCAAAAATTTAAATGTTCGTAACCGTAGTGGGACATATTTCAAGAACCGAAGTTAAAAAGTTCTTTTCCGAAATGGGATAAATTGAGGGGCTGGGTGCAAGAAGGGCATTTTAGAGAATGTGCCCTTCTTGAGTAAAACGCTTTACTGTGTTCTCTGATCTGTTATGCATATGGTCACCAAGTTGTAGTTCAATATTATGATCATATAGGTCAGGAGTACCCAAAATGCAAAGGATGTGTATAGATAACATTATTACGGTTTGAATTTTCAACATCAATTTTCTCAGAACTTGCATTTGAGAGAAGTGCCTTTCTTGCACCCAACCCCTCAATTTCAAGACGTTAAAATATTTGTATCCGAAATGGGATACATGTCAAGAAATTCAAATCTTCGTATCCGAATAGAATAATTACATGTGGAAAAGTTAAAATGTTCCTTCCCATTAAAAATTTAAATCGTGTAAAAAAATTAAAGAAATGGAATTGTACCCATTGATTGGGGTGAGAAAAATCAACTATTTCGATTATTTCTCATTGTAATAATAAGACTACACATAATAGGGAATTTAGTCACATGGTATTTCCGAGTACGTATTTAAAAATTATTTCCTCTGTACAGGATGAAATTAGTATTACTGTCCAGGTTATTCCTTGGATAAAGTAGAACAAAAAATTCCCATGTCACATCAGTCCCAAACGAATATTTTTCTCAGAAAAAATAAACCCTAAAGGTTAGCACCGTTTCACTCGATAGGTAGGCCTACTATCTCTAAGATCCTGAGTTTTACTTCTATCATTATACTGTAGAAACTGAAAATTAGAGACAGGATTTATATGCAAAATGCATATTGCTTGCAAACTAATCCAACGTAGCCTATGCAAACATGTTTGTCTTGATTATCATGACAATAATAATAATCACTTACGGCGAACATATTTGTTAGTGCACATGATTGCAGATATAAAGATTTATTTACATTGCATGCATATTTTCCTCTTTCAGTATAAACTTTGTATATTCCGGATATATTCTGATGCATATTTTCTTTTGTACCAACAAAAATGGCATATTCAGCAATTCTCCGAAGCTTAACGAATAAAGGAAGACTCATCCATGTGGAAACGCGACATTATAGTTTTAATACCACGAGAATTAATCTATCTGAAACAATGACAAGAATGTAAGCACAGTGTTTTCTATTGCAGAAGTCCTTGTCCGTAATTCAAAATATTTTGACGCTTTCATCCCTGAAACGCATGCAAAAAAAATTCAAATACCATTCTACTTGTAAGACAGCAAAATTATCACGTGATAAAGCAAAAGAATTGGAGTAAGAGCTCACACAGCAAGGGGATTTATTCGTTTATCACATGCACCATTGACTTCTTATGATGTCAACAGGTCATTTTCAATGTATGTTTCTTGATAGGCATAGGAGCTGCGCCATGGAAAACATAAAGATGACAACATCGTTTCCTGCCACTATTTAATTCAGAACTTTTCCGCCAGAGGGGATTTATACTATACTGGGGAGAAGATGGAACTGCAGCAAAAGAAACACTAATTAAGATATTTTACTTGGCTATTTAATGACGCTGTATCAACTACTAGGTTATTTAGAGTCCATGGAATTGATGAAGCCAAGGATTCGCCATGAATTACCTGACATTCGCCTTACGGTTGAGGAAACCTCCGAAAAAACCCAACCACGTAATCCGCCCGAGCAGTGATAGAACCCGTGCCCGACCGTAATTCTGGATCGGCAGACAAGCGCCTTATCCAACCCAGCTACGACTGTGCCCATCAAGATCTTACGTAACAACAGATGCAATCTATGGAAAAGGGAACAGAAAAATGGGGACAACTAAAGAAAGACTTTTCATTCGTTTGTTGTTTTAAATATTACTAAATTTAATGTTAATATGGGCATTAGCTTAAAAATGTGAATATTGTTATGTAAAACACGGTGAATATGAACTATCCTTCTGTGCAAAATAGTTCCACAAAGGCGATGTTAAGTATACTTTTAGATAAACCGCCTAAATTTAGTACGCCTACAAGCAGTAATTAACATAGGTAGGGAGTTCGTAACAGAACAGTAGATTCAGCTGAGTACAGCGAAGAGTACAGATGTCACCCACGCCTCGTCCTGTTTCCGCTCGCTACTGAAGATACACAGTTTCATAAACAACGCCTAGTATCATTGTGGGCTATGTACAGCTGTCAATAGAAAAAGTGGCCGCTCTCCTGAAACAAAGTTCCCTTCGGATATCTTCGCTACAATTCGGAGACAGGCGATGTTACATGTTGTTGGACCACGTTGCCTGATATCTACAGTTATAATAGAAGTATTCTGTGTGTTGTTCGATAGCGTAACGGTAGCGTTCAGGCCTCTTATTCATGAAGTCCTGCGTTCGACTACAACCTCGTGATTTTTATGTTCTTTTTTGTTCTGTTTTTGAGAGAGACAAACTATACATAATGGCTCCTTTCTCTTTTACGATTATTTTAGTAATTAACATCAGGTTCATTAATATATTATGCCATGACTTTATCATTATGATATTGTGGCTGCAAATGGAAAGAAAAATATTTTATTCTCAATAAAGTATCTTTCGTGGCATAAACAAAACTAATTTACTGGCGTCGACCTTAAAACATTCAAACAATTAAGGGTTCAAAAAACAAAACAAAAAGCCACAATTCAATATTTAGTCTATCTTCCTCTTATCTCGATCATCTTGCAGTCGAATGGGCATGGAATTGACTAGTCTTTGCAAATAGCGACTGTTCTTAGACACGATATTCCAGGCATTCTGAACATACATACATAAGTGTTCTGTCCATGGGCAGGTCTTTCATTGCAAACCCAGCAATCTCCAATCTTTCCTATTTTCTGCCTTCCTCTTAGTCTCCGCATATGATCCACATATCCTAATGTCGTCTATTATTCTTTTCAACCAGAGACCCACCCAATTCCTTTTTCTCTTTCTAATCAGTTTCAGCATCATTCTTTCTTCACTCACTTTTTCAAACACAATTGTATTTCTTATTCTGTCTGTCCACTTCACACGCAACATTCTTCTCCACATTCACATTTCAAATGCTTCAATTCGTTTCTCTTCATTTCGTCGTAATGTCCATGTTCCTTCCCCATACAATGCCACACTCCACACAAAGCACTTCTCTAGTGTCTTCCTTAGTTCTTTTTCCAGAGGTCCGCAGAAGATCTTTCTTCTTCTATTAAAAGCTTCCTTTGTTCATATTTGCAGTTTTTCTTGGGAAGGATAGGCCTAAATGCGGTAACATCCCGTTGCTTTCCGCACACCACTATTTATTTCGCATCTTATTAAATTCCAGGGGGCCCAAGCGTGGAGATGAGGAGAGTGGATTTGACTAATTGGGCCCTCCGGACTTCACCGAAAGTCACGGCAAGGGTTAAATATTAATTCTATCAGGATGTTTGACCCTATCAGAGACCGGGAAATCTCAATTAGCCTTTGCCCCCCGCATCCTGGACTAGCTTCTACGAATCATCAGAACATCTTGGAGTGTGATTGGGCCAATTTTTCCGAAAATGTTTCCACACTTTTGCCCTCGTAGCTCAGCGGACGAACGTCGGAATTTAGATGTCAACGTCTCAGGTTCAATTCCTCGTTACTCCTTTTCATTTTATTGTGGTTCAAGATAGTATAATGTAATAAAACAAAAAGAAAAACTAATACCAGTTTTAAGCAACTGGATTTTTCCAAACCTAATATTAAATTTATGTTATTTATATCGCTAAAGAACGATTACAATATAAATAACTTGAATATTATTTATACAGTATCACTAAAGAACGATAACAGAATATAAATGATAAATATCGGTTTGTTTAATTAATATAAGATATTATATAATACATATTTAATTATCTAAATAAAATAACCTATTTTACAAAGAAAGATGGTTATTTGTGTTATAATAATTACTTATATAAAATACAGATTATTTATATTCCGAAAGAACAATAACAATATAAATAACTTGAATATTGTTTTATAATGCTAATGAAGGAAAACACAATATAAATGATAACTTGAATATTATTTATATCGCTAAAAACGATAACAGAATATAAAAAACGTGAATATTATTCATATCGGAATTTCACAGATTTATTACAGATGTATTTAAGAAATTGTAGAAGAATAGTAATTAGTAACAGTGTCCTATTTATTCTTCTTGGAGCCAAATTTGTAACTTTTAAAAGTGTGGTTACTATGTTGAAGTGTATGTGTTGCAACGGATGCTTGATTTGTTATGTATGTGAGTCAGTTATGGGATGCTTGATGTCGTCGCAATGTCGTAATTATAGTTTGATTGTGTTTGTGTGACTATTGTGTATTAATTTATGATGTATGGTACGAAATGCTGCATATTTGTGTTATAGAAGTGTTACGTATGTGTGTTGTTAATGTTTTTGTATGTTTCAAATTGATAACTGATATTTGTTTTGCAATCGCAATGCCTAATTTACGGATTGTTTATGTTTTGTTTACATCGCGTAAGCTAATTTAATTTTCTTTTCCATTTCTCTTTATGCTTATGTTTTTTGTGTATAAAACTATAGCCCTAACATACATATGTAAAATAGGGCTAACCCCCATTGGAGATACAATAATAATAATTATGATTCATATCGTTATAACACGATAACAGAATACAAATGATGACTTGAATTTTATTCATATCTCTAAAGAACGATAACAAAATATAAATAACGTGATATCCATAAAGAACAGTAACTGGATAAATGATAATTTGAATATCATTTACATCGCTAAAGAACGATTAAAAAATAAAATGTAAACTTGAAGAAGGCCCGAACTCACAACCTTTGAATCATTAAACAAGCACTCTACCACTGGTCTACGAGGCGCAGATGTGGAACACTTTCATAGTTCCGGAACTACTTGTACAAGCACATGCATCGTGTAACATCGCCGCGACCCGAAGTGGACTTTGAAAATATTCACTGTTCACGAGTGCGGCCACTTTTTTTTTGGCAAACTGTACAGTCGTGAACAATTTGAAAAATATTGTTAATTTATATTAATACTTTACGTAGGTTCTGAACAAAGTGAGCTATTCTGTTATTATTGCATTATTAACTTAATGTTAATATTATGCTTCATTCCAAAAAGGTAAAATCATCTGTTTTTAAATAATTATGCAAACAGGAATGCGTAACACGTTTATCTTTTCCTGGATTTATCTTCGTTAAATGTTGACGTCTTGTGCTGCTATGCATTCAGTTGCGTTAGAGTCCTAGTTCG
This sequence comes from Periplaneta americana, assembly GCA_025594305.2. Taxonomy (NCBI): domain Eukaryota; kingdom Metazoa; phylum Arthropoda; class Insecta; order Blattodea; family Blattidae; genus Periplaneta; species Periplaneta americana. The sequence continues at coordinate 69,043,874 of JAJSOF020000007.1, forward strand.
TTCAACATCAGAATTACGGTACAACCTTCCTAGCTGTCATTACGATAGAAATGAATAACTTTTTTGAAAACAGTTATACGTTTAGTATTATGTCACATACGAGATACACTATTAGATTCACAAAGTATTTGTTCACCTGATGATAGTAAGAAATACTGTGTCATATTTCAGATATGCTTCAGTAACGTATTGTGACGTAGAACGAATATTTTCTGAGTACAAATATTCTTTTTATTCTTTTCTGAACGTAAGAGGAGTATTTCTTTTGATGAAATGAAAATTTTCATTGTTATTTGTCATAATGAGGCTAGAATCAAAATTGTATACTTTGTACTCTATTTTTATACGTATGAGTAAATTATTTTAGATGGGGAGTTACGAAGTTTATAATAAACAATTATTGTTTTTTCTATATTATTCGTTTATTATTTTCTTGTTCAAAGGCCGTGGACATTGGAGCACATGTTTGGTTACCACCCTACTGTACATGTTTGTCGTTCTGGTTCACTGACATTAACTGCGCTACTACTTTTCATTCGGTAGAGATATATTCAAGCTCACATAAAAGTTTTGGTACCAACTTCATAGCTCTGGTAATTACTCACTGATTAAATTTGACGAATGCGTCTTCCATTAATTTTTCTAAAGTTTTTAAAGAACACTAATAAGAGTACACACCTGTTTGTTTAAGAGCCTTGATATCATTGTATAAGCATTTCACACAATTTACAAAATACACCACCTCGAGTACGATCGAAATACAACCGATCATATTTAGATCCCCATCCTTCTTTATATTTGATTTCGCGTCCAACTATTTTATTCACTGACTCAGCACTAACAACGCTAGATAATGGTAACACAGATGAAAATAACGGTTCATAGATTTCATTTTCATTTAAAGCCATTGAGAATTATAATAATTAAGTGCAACGGATGCACTCTCCATTGACTCCTCAATATGTCTTTACATTTTAAAACAAGTATAGAGTATAATATCTGTTATTTTGCCATCGTACACTGAAATATTTGTATTTACTGTAATTATATGCTACAAATACTTTAGTAAACAAAATTATTATATTTTCTAAACGAAACTAACTTTTAAACTACGCCAATAAGAACAAAGCACAATTCACTTTTTATCTGTAACAATCAAGACTGAAAACTAATACTGTTTAAACATCAACCAACAAAGATTGGCAGGCAGACCACCAAACTTCAAGGAAACAACTACATGAAAATCTACGTAACAGAATTTATTTTATTTACAGTACTGAAAATAATATCAAACTGAAAATGTTACATTGTACAAATTATGTTATTTATTTTTAAATATTTGAAATCTCCGTGGTGACATCCTGGAATCCGGGGAAGACAATTCTCCCTCTGGCCGCTCCCTGAATTCATCACGCTTTCTCTGCAATTCTCAGCGTTAATGTAGGTAAAAATAGGAATTTTAAACTACTTAATAATATAGTGAAACTGATGTTAGTTTATATTATTTTATTTTAATGTACCGAAGTACATATGATATTTCCATGCAGATATTCTGCGTCATCATACGATGAAAGAGTAATGGAACGGAGAAAAATTCTCTCCGGCGCCGGGATTTGAACCCGGGTTTTCAGCTCTACGTGCTGATGCTTTATCCACTAAGCCACACCGGATACAACTCCGACGCCGGTTAGAATCGTCTCAGATTAAGCTCCAACTCTTGGGTTCCCTCTAGTGGCCGCCCTCTGCACTACGTCATAGATGTCTATGAACGCAGGACCGAAGTCCACACATGTGCTGAGGTGCACTCGATATGAGTGACTAGTTGGCCGGGATCCGACGGAATAAGCGCCGTCTTAAATCACGAAGTGATTTACGCATATCATATATATTATTTTAATGTACCGAAGTACATACGATATTTCCATGCAGATATTCTGCGTCATCATACGATGAAAGAGTAATGGAACGGAGAAAAATTCTCTCCGGCGCCGGGATTTGAACCCGGGTTTTCAGCTCTACGTGCTGATGCTTTATCCACTAAGCCACACCGGATACAACTCCGACGCCGGTTAGAATCGTCTCAGATTAAGCTCCAACTCTTGGGTTCCCTCTAGTGGCCGCCCTCTGCACTACGTCATAGATGTCTATGAACGCAGGACCGAAGTCCACACATGTGCTGAGGTGCACTCGATATGAGTGACTAGTTGGCCGGGATCCGACGGAATAAGCGCCGTCTTAAATCACGAAGTGATTTACGCATATCATATATATTATTTTAATGTACCGAAGTACATATGATATTTCCATGCAGATATTCTGCGTCATCATACGATGAAAGAGTAATGGAACGGAGAAAAATTCTCTCCGGCGCCGGGATTTGAACCCGGGTTTTCAGCTCTACGTGCTGATGCTTTATCCACTAAGCCACACCGGATACAACTCCGACGCCGGTTAGAATCGTCTCAGATTAAGCTCCAACTCTTGGGTTCCCTCTGGTGGCCGCCCTCTGCACTACGTCATAGATGTCTATGAACGCAGGACCGAAGTCCACACATGTGCTGAGGTGCACTCGATATGAGTGACTAGTTGGCCGGGATCCGACGGAATAAGCGCCGTCTTAAACCACGAAGTGATTTACGCATATCATATATATTATTTTAATGTACCGAAGTACATATGATATTTCCATGCAGATATTCTGCGTCATCATACGATGAAAGAGTAATGGAACGGAGAAAAATTCTCTCCGGAGTTGTATCCGGTGTGGCTTAGTGGATAAAGCATCAGCACGTAGAGCTGAAAACCCGGGTTCAAATCCCGGCGCCGGAGAGAATTTTTCTCCGTTCCATTACTCTTTCATCGTATGATGACGCAGAATATCTGCATGGAAATATCATATGTACTTCGGTACATTAAAATAATATATATGATATGCGTAAATCACTTCGTGATTTAAGACGGCGCTTATTCCGTCGGATCCCGGCCAACTAGTCACTCATATCGAGTGCACCTCAGCACATGTGTGGACTTCGGTCCTGCGTTCATAGACATCTATGACGTAGTGCAGAGGGCGGCCACTAGAGGGAACCCAAGAGTTGGAGCTTAATCTGAGACGATTCTAACCGGCGTCGGAGTTGTATCCGGTGTGGCTTAGTGGATAAAGCATCAGCACGTAGAGCTGAAAACCCGGGTTCAAATCCCGGCGCCGGAGAGAATTTTTCTCCGTTCCATTACTCTTTCATCGTATGATGTTAGTTGTTTAAATTATTTTTTTTTGCAATGTACAATGTTTTTCACAACTTTCAACAAATTTTGCATGCATTGATGTTAGAAAACTGCCACCTTTTTTACTCCATGTAACATTGGAAACGTTTAGGAGCTGTTTTTTTTAATTTATATTGCATATTATAGTGCATATTGGAAGATGTTATAGAACATATTTCCCCTCATATTTCAAGCTATATAAATGCATGCAAATTCGGAATTTACTAATGAATAATGATTTATTTCTCTGCAGTTTTTCAATAAATGGGCGGTTTTCTTGCAATTAAATAGACAAATTAATACTTATCTTGATTCCTGCCATTAGGAGGTCTGGTAACTCTGCTGCAGTGACTAAGGGACGAAATGCTGATTTCAGACCTGTGTTCATGTGTATTCGTAGGTGAGCCCGCGATGCGCTGTTGCCTAAGTACGCAGATTTTCAACCTAATTTTTATCTTAACCCTTCAGGTAATTACAAAACGCAAAATAGGTTTTTACATTTTTTCAATGTATTCCATTGTTCCCTTGATTCTTCACAGTTTTATTACTCCTATTCTGAATATACTAGGGGAGAGTCGGGTAGTATCGGACATCGGGTAATATCGGACAGTGAGTTCATTCATCTACCACACGATGATAGTACCTGATTGACATGGTTACGTTTCTGTGATATCGCATAGAGAAACGTAACCATGTCATTCAGGTATTACCATATGGTGGTAGATGAAAGAAACGCACTGTCCGATATTACCCGATGTCCGATACTACCCGACTCTCCCCTATATACTCATACATGCTTATTCCTTTGAAGCACAGTTTCTTTCTATCTTTTCTATCGCAGTTCGGTCTTTTCTTCCGTACCCCATTCCTCTTCTCCCGCACACTATTTAAACTTATTTATTTTCGCAGGTCATTTTTCTTCAGTAGTCCATTACATCCATCTACAATGCATTTTATTCTACAACCAAGTTATGTTCTTCTGCAGTGCATCTATTTTCTTCTGCAATCCAACCTTTTATTCCGCAGTTATTTTTGTTTTCCCATACAGTCCATTAGCTTTCTTCCTCAGTCCACTAACTTTCTTCCGCAATTCATTAATTTTCTTTCGCCGGCCTTTTTCTCTCAGTTCGTTTCCCTCCAGCAGTCCGTTTTTCTTCAGCAATCCCCTTTTCTTCAGCAATTCCCTTTTCTCCAGCAGTCCCCTTTCCTTCAGCAGTCTCTTTTACTTCAGAAGTCTCTTTTTCTTCAGTAGTCACTTTTTCTCCAGCAGTCAGTTTCTCTTCAGCCGTTCGTGTCCCTTCAGCGGAACGTCTTTCTTCGGCAGTCCACTTTTCTTCCACAGTCGATTTTCGCAACCCACTTTTTACAGTATTCGAGTACTTTTGAACTGTAGTCCGGCTCTGTTGAACAGGAGCTCGGCTCTTTTGGTCCACAGTTCGACACTTTTGTACAGCAGCCGGCTCAGTTGAGCAGCATTTCAGTTCTTTTAGAACACAGTCAGGCTCTTTTGGATCGCAGTCAGGCTTTTTGTACCGCAATCAGGCTCTTTTGGACCCCATCCCTGCTCTTTTGAACAACAGTCCGGCTTTGTTTGGACCGCAATCCGGCTATTTTGAACAGCAATTTGACTCCTCTGAACAGCAGTTCGGCTCTTATGAACAGCAGTTCGGCCCTTTTGAACAGCAGTCCGGAACTTTTGAACCGCAGTCTGGCTCCTCTGAAACGTAGTCTGTCTTTCTGAACGGATTCCCGGTTCCTTTGCGAGGCAGTCCGGTTAATTTTAACCGCAGCCCACCTTTTAATTTATTTTACAGTTATTTTAAAAGTAGAACATTTTATATTAGGCCAATTTTGATAACATCTATCATTGACTAACGAGGTTAATGAGCTAATTTCGAACTCTCCCTCCAACTGCGCACATTGTTACATTCCTACAGCAAATTGAAAAATTAGAGGAATTAGCTGCTTATACTAATTGCAAAGTTTAGAAAAGGCATGAATAAATCATAATCAGGTGAATGTACAATCCTAGGCTTTCATTAGGATTGCTAGGGCTCCCTAGCTGACATTGCACGTGAGGGGTTAGACATTTACGGAGAGCAACTCAACTACCCTCTTCAAGTATTCGCCATTGTTGTGTAAAGCAATATTTCAATAAGTTTTCACGCTCCCATATTTAGTATGGCCAGCTGATCATTCTTCTTCCTGTGACGATATGCGTGCATAGTTTTAGGATAAGTTTCGACATGACTTCATAAACAGTTCCCTTGTAAGAGCAAATGCAACGTAGCTACACAGATAAAAATCGACCGCCACACGCTGTGGTCAGTTTTGATAAAGGACTAAGTCAAGAACGTATTAAAAATCGTCATGGAATACACACTGAATTTAAATATCACGCACGAGAGAGGTAAACTAAAGGACTCCTTCAACGAAGAGTCAGCTCGACACCGCTGTACATTGAACTCCAAGGCGAGACTAAAATATATTGCTGTCGCTCTTCAGTGTATCAGACCTCATATCTCGTACCGCGCGGCTTTTTCTAGAAGGGACAAACAATGCGTGATGGTTGAATGACCTCAGAATAAGTAGGCATGAAGGAGGCTGGTGAAAGAAAGTTAGGAAAGCGAGAGCAGCCATGAGAGAGAGCGAGAGAGAGTGAGTGAGTGAGAGAGAGAGAGAGAGGCGGGTGCATGATTCGGTGTCCTATTCTCACAGAGAAAAGAAAAGGTGGATATGTCTTTGTTGGCAGGGCATAGTCAATGACGTTGGGACATAGTGCTACGCCAACATCAGGTTTTTCCAACATTCGTCATATTTTTCTCGACACATAGACGAACCTAGCAGCCACCGGGGCCTCGGATTATAATGGGGCCTCAAAGATTATAAATGATAATAATAATTAGACAGTGGATGCGGGATGACTTATCGTTGAATGTAGGTGCACATTTACTATATGTTACTTTTTTCATTAGATCATTGGCTCAACAGGTTTTAAACGTAAATAAACGACGTCAACATGCTACTGTATCTGCGTACAGTCAGAAGGAAAACAAAAATAACGTACTGTAGTACATACCTAGTACATACCTTGCAAGTTCAGTCCTCGTCATTATTGATGCAATTACCAGCGTTGCAGTAAACGACTATATATATTCTCGTAAGTTGTCAAAGCTGAATCGTCTTCGCCTATCGCTTAAGGGAACCCGTATGTTAAAATTGACCAAAACATCGATGTTTAGATTTTTACTTAATATTATTCCTTATTCAATTCTGAACAGATTGATATATACAATATTAGCGGTAGGACTTTTTCAATGACTTTTTATGACTAAATGGCTGAGTGTGCGTGGGTATTTAAATGCACGCTAGCGTCACGCTGGCACTTCTGTAGTTCGTTCGACCACAGGTTCGACTGCAGTCTGTTTCTATCATTATTTTCTCCTTGAATTCATGTAAGAAGAAGAAGAAGAAGAAGAAGAAAACATGTACAAGACGAAAATTGTGTTGGCTACTCTGTTCTGCAATAGTGAAGACTGTATGGAAATGTTTGAAAACATTAGTTCCAGGAGAGGGTTGGCAACAAAAATAAATTTACATTGCAGTAATTGTGAAAGTGTAAAGGCCACAATGACATCTGCAATGAACAGAAATAGGCTGTACAATGTAAGTACAAGACTTGTGTATGGTATGCGAAGCATTTTAAGGAGCAGACAGGCTGCACAAACTTTTTGTGCTATTATGAATCTTACTTCTACACCTGCTAGGTTTTACAGAGAAGTTTTCTTCATAAAAGAATTCCTCTCTGAAATTGCAGAAGCCTCAATGAGACAAGCTGTAATGGAAACTGTGGAGTTGAATGGTGACAATAGAGACATATGTGGGGCTTTCGATGGCAGTTGGCAAAAGTGAGAGCATATGTCACTCAATGGTGTTGTCACTGCAACATCATTACTCACTGGCAAGGTGTTGGCAGTGGAAATATTGACAAAATATTCTCAGATATGTTGACAGGGAAAGGGAACTGTACATAAATGCACAAAAAACTATAAAGTTTATATTAGAGGACTGGAGGTGCAAGGTGCATTGAACATTTTTAGACAGTCTGAGGATTCTCTGAATATTCGGTGTGTGCAATATCTTGGTGATAGTGACAGCAAGGGTTTCAAAAAGGTACAAGAAGACAAGCCCTGTGGGGAAGGGGTAGAAATTGAAAAACTTGAATGCATAGGCCACGTCCACAAGAGAATGGGAGCACGACTGGGGAGACTCAAGAAGGAACTAAAGTGGATAAAACTGGATGATGGCAAGACACTCGCTGGAGCGGGTCATTTGACGAATACAAAAATTGATCTCTTTCAGACCTACTATGGCTTAGCCATTAGAAGGAACACAGGGAATGTGGAAGAAATGAGGAAGAGTGTATGGGTTACATACTTCCATAAAATTTCAACCAACGAGAAACCATACTATCAACTCTGTCCCAAAGGTCTGGATTTGTGGTGCGGTTATAATAAGGCACAAGCTCAAAATGTAGTATATGATCATAAACATTCCCTACCAGAAGCTGTCATGTTGAAGGTAAAGCCAATATTCAGAGATCTTGCTGACAAGAAGCTGGTAGAGAAATGTACATCCGGCTGCACCCAAAACCCCAATGAAAGTTTCAACAGCTCTATATGGGAGAGATTGCCAAAGACAGTGTTTGTGGGCCTGAATGTCCTCAAGACTGGTGTCCTGGATGCTGTTATCACTTTCAATGATGGCAGTAGCAGCAGAAAGAAAGTTCTGGAGTTGATGGACATAAAACCAGGATTCAGTATGGAACATGAGCTATATGCCATCGAAGTCCGAAGAGTAAAAGAAGGTGAGAAAGTGGTGCAAACCCAATCAAAAGAGCATAGGACTGCAAAGGGAACCAGAAAAGAAGACGAGAAGAAGAAGAAAAGGAAAAGGAAGATGATTACAATCCAGGGATGCATTGAAACTACAGTAACTGTAAGTTTGAACTTTATCCACTGTTTTCTCAAAACTACATTTTTATAATTTAGGTACACTTTTCTAAAAAACTATTGCAGCTATCAGTCTGAAATTTGGAACAGTGCTTTATTATTGTATTAGTAATTGTTTGCTACCACAATTACTGTTCTAACATTGTTAGTTCCATTATCAGTGACACAGGATTGATTGTTTTTCTATGTAAATTAATTATAAAAAATTAAATTGATTTAAATAATGTAAGAAATAAGTCAGCAGTCTAGCAGAGGTGGCAAATTATAGCCCAAAGCGTTATTACTAGGCCTCCAAAGTTTCAAGTCTCTAGCCTTAATATATTCTTTGAAAAGTGTACCTATCAAATTGATTATGTATAATTAATTAGCATAATTTAGATCTGAATTATTCAAAAACTACTACGTCGTTTTATATGCAATTTTAAATTATGTTTTCTCCTACTTTGAAGAACGAGTGTTCAAAATTTTATCTCATTATATGTAAAAACAGCCTAGTTACTTACAAATACGTAAATGCATGAAAATCTAAAATTTTAACATACGGGTTCCCTTAAACAGATTTTGTATCGAGAGAATTTCTGAAGAAAACCTCTAAAATGGGGATCACTCAATTTCTTCAGAGGAATACTTGCACTGAGCATCATGTTGCGCGTATCGTTTAGACCCGCACAACTAAATGATGATGATGATGATGATGATGATGATGATTATGATGATGATGGTGATGGTGGTGCCTTAGATTTCAGTTCAACGCATTTCCTGTGCGATGTACTGTTGCAATGTTTCTCTATAGCCTGAGTTTTTCTGGTTTTTATTTCAATTTTACATACATTACACACGCTATTGTCTTCGTTAATACATAAAATGTCACTCTCATACTTCTTAATTGCATTTCGTATCTCTAAGCGAATTTAACGTTTTTACTTTGACATTATGAATGGATCAGCACTACACTATTCAACTTGTGGACCAGGGTTCCTTCGTTATGTACGCTGCTGTTCTCGCCAGGTACACAAATGATGAACGACGCGGCATATAGCCATATAGCCTACTCCGATACGAAACAACTTCACTTTTCCTTAAGTCGTCCCGCATCCACTGTCTGATAATAATAATAATAATAATTATTATTATTATTATTATTATTATTATTATTACAATACCGAGCGGGCTAGCGGAGTGGTAGAGGGCTGGGCTTGCATTCGGGAGGTCCGGGGTTCGATCCCAGGGGCCGGCAATCCTAACTGGTTTCCTCAGTTATTTCCAGGCATATGCCGAGATTGTACCTCTTGAAAGTCCGGCCATGGACTGCGATCCTTCCCTTAATCCTTTCATATGTGTGAGTGAATGCTGTGTAATGTCTTAAATGTTTATGTTGTATCGGATGTGGCTCTGGCATTGAGCTGATCCCTCATCCGGGGAGGCCCTCCATGTCCTTGTGTGATCAAAAAGTGTGTATTGATCCAATAGATTAATTCCTCTCTCGACAGGTCGCGGCCTTGTAAGGCCTGTGTGGCGTGGGTCGTATAAATGAACCTAAAAGGGAGAGATTAAACTAAGGTAAAGAAGGAAAGAAAGAAAGAAAGAAAGAAAGAACAAAAACAATAATAGACCTAATTAATAATCAATGTAGGAACAAAATCAAGTACACTGCTTCGAAAATACTCTTGTCTCAGCTGTTCAGCGCTCACACTCTGTCTTTCTGACGCTCCGTTACAATAAATATATTTAATAAAATTTTATTTTAAATTGTAAGAGCAATAGAATTTCTCCATGAAATAGTTTATTGTATGCATATGAAGTATTCATTCGACTTTTGAACCTAAGTGATCCTGTCAGTAAGTCTACTAAGTCATTAAATGTTGTTTTCTATTTTAAAACTCTTACCTGTTAGCTTGTTAGTAATGAGGCGTTTTGAAAGTGATTGAGCTAAGGGAAAGGAATTTAAGGAACGAGATGAGAGTATTAAAAAAAGTCAGAAAATAATTGAACATTTTAGTTCCACTGGCAACAAAAAGATGATAATATAATTTAATACGATACGATACGATACCATACCACACCATTGATACGATACAATATAATATAATATAATATAATATAATTTAAATTACACTTCTGGCCCCTCATCCTCGAGTCAGATATTGTTATTAGAATATCTCTAACATTTTGACCAATCCATCTGCAGAACAATCATTTTCTGATCTAAAATTAATAAAAGATTTGTTTTATTATGAAAGCACATGGCACAACCATGCATAAAGAATTTAAGTCTGATGAGTACTGAACATGAACTTTTATAGGGATTGACTTTGAAGACAGTATACATGATTTTGCCTTCTGAAAGCGCCGGAAAGATTCTCTCCAGAGTCTAGATTAGGCGTTCTCAACCTGGTGCTCACGAACACCATAGTGCTCCTTTAATGACATTTGGTGCTCTCGTCATGGGAGTAAAAAATTGCTCATGAGCACGAACGCTTCTGAAGTCTTTTTTCAATTCAAGCTTTATTGTACGAACCGGAACAAACAGTGTTTCTATCTATCTATTGTAACATGTTAGAGACCTGATAAGCTTTCTCATATTTCATGGTGTATAACCCCTTTCAATTCAGTAGAGACTTAGTCAGAAAAATAAAGATTATTCAAGAGAATAATATGGTTGTTCGTGTGTAACTTCAATTGACAGATCTTCAGTTCTTAGCGTTGAAATATTTGTCTTAAGAGGAGAAATTCATAGCTTTTGGGGGAACAGAAGATACAAACAAGTCTCTAACTACTGCATAGTGTTCCTCTCAAATGCCTGGCATTGTCCAGAACAATCTACGTATGCCAAAAATAAATTCTCACTTACGAAATACTTCAAGAACAAAGCAAGTGTCGGCCTGGTTGGCTCAGTTGGTATAGCGCTGGCCTTCTATGTCCGAGGTTGCAGGTTCGATCCCGGGCCAGGTCGATGGCATTTAAGTGTGCTTAAATGCGACAGGCTCATGTCTGTAGATTTACTGGCATATAAAAGAACTCCTATGGGACAAATTTCCAGCACACCGGCGACGCTGATAATATAACCTCGGCAGTTGCGAGTGTCATTGAATAAAACATAACATTTTTTACAACGCAAGATCACAATTAACTAATTAACATCTTCTTGGTCATAACTGAAATTCTGAGTAACGCTCAATTTCAAGGAAATCATAACCTTGTGTGTGTTTTTAAAAAAAAATTTGTTTGTTTCTTTGTTTATTTGTTCGTTCGTTCGTTTGTTGCTTTGTTCGTTTGTTTGTTTGTTGCTTTCTTTGTTTGTTTTTTATTCGTTTGTTTGTTTTACTTGTATTTATGTATTCATCTAGGCCTACTAAACCTATTTAAGTTCATGGTGCTCACTGACTTATTATCACACGTGGGCGGTGCTCACAATCTTTAAAAGGCTGAGAAACCCTGGTCAAGGAAGAAGTGTTAATAAATGCGTGACTGAATGAAACTCGTCCATGTGTTCAACATCATTGAGGTAAGTTTTTATTATTATCATTATTATGTTTATTATTATTATTATTATCATAATTATCATCATCAATACTGCTTTATTTTCTTATATTTTGCGATATAAAAAAATCCTGTGGGACGAAATTCCGGCACAACGGCAATGCTAATATAACTTGGTAGTTGCGAGCGTTATAATTAACAATTTTTATATACTACTCAATGGGCCCTGTTATTCTTTTTCGCCGGGGCCCATATCATTCTTGAATCGTCCTTGGTCATATTTATATAGATCAATTTCCTAATATCTCTTTTTCATAATAACGAAAACAATTAACAGACAATACACGAGTTGCGCGAACACTTAGTTCAGGTTTATGTATTTTAAAAAGATTTGATATCTTTCGCCGAATTCTGAATAGTCAGACATACTAAAAATAAGAATTGTTTGGATATTGAAGAAATCACTGGCGAGGCGTGAGATATCCGTAAATGTAAGAGTTCTGAAGCGAAATTGATCGCTGAATAAGCAAATTATTATTATTATTATTATTATTATTATTATTATTATTATTATTATTATTATTATTTTGGGTGAATGAAAATTGTTCCAAATTTACATTTTTATTTGTACTTCAGAAACCACGTTCTATTGCACGTGGTGGGAATATAATGGTGTAGCAGACGGTCGACTCAAACTCGTTTTCTACTGCGCATGTCGTCACTTGGGAAGCAGCAGCGGCGCGCTAATTCGCGCCGCAGTGCTCGAGGAACAAAACAAACAGCTGTTGTGTGTACGTGCACGGTGTTAATATATATATTATATTGAATGTTATTCTTGTATCAGTAATGCTATTAATGTGACACATGCTATTAGTATGCCTGGATGTGCAGTATCTGGTAGTTTGAGTTACAATCGAAAAACAAAAGGAACTGACGTAAAATATTATAGGTTTCCGAAGAATGAAGACTTGGCAAGACAATGGTTGCATGCTTGTAGAAGGGAGGATGAAGTCAATTTACAGCACGGTGAGTTTTCTCGCATGTTACTAAATTTTATTTGCTTCGCAACTCATTTGCAAAATATATTTTCATGTTAAACTTATTGTCTGACTTATTCCATTGATTGCTTTGAGGGAAAAGAAAGGGGGTAAAAATCTTAAGAATTAATGTTGTTTCAGTTCGAATATGTTCACTTCATTTTGAGGAGTCAAATTACGAAGTATCTTTAAAGCAGAAACTCCTAAATTATGAACCAAAAAAACAGTCGTAATCTGAAAGTAGACGCGGTACCCACAAAAGCTCTGGCGCAGTCTTGCTTGAAACGAAAATCAAGAGATAATCTGAGATTGGACAGATGTGAAAAACGGAGAAGTAGAAAAGAAATTCATGACATCATTGCCAATAGTTCATGTACTGTTCAGGCCACTTCAAAACCAATTCAGACGAACATGTATCAGAGGATAGTGCATTACACCTAAATAACGAAACGTGAGTAATTACAGCAATTATATAATTATAACTATTAACTGGTATGTTCCTGTGTATCATATTGTTAAAATTTTTCACATATATGAGTTGCTCCGCAGAAGGGAATAATTTTCTCATAATTCTTGGAAACTTTCTAAGCTAAAAGGACTTAATTACATGTCTTATAAATTGTTAAAGCTGTGGTACCTTTTGACAAATTTCAGACAGAAAAGGCTTCAGTAAATGGAAGGATTCGATTGCCTCGAATGTCAATAGAGGAGCAAGAAAGGCGTCAATCAATGGGCATAAAATAATTATTTTCTCGCTTAACCCTAGCATTATCACGGTTGGGAAAAAATTACCCACCCTTTTTATTTTCTAAATTTTTTTGAATTAATGAAATATGACAGCTTTCACCTTTACTCTATTTGTTTCTAACATGATAAATTATACACACATGTGTTCTGTTTTAGATTTCAAACAGCAGACTAATAATTTGAAGTATTTGTTAGTGGACAGATTTTACCCACCCTTGGGCATTTCATATGACCTACACTTTTAAACATTTTCAAGTTTGAATTCTGTAATTTTTGTCCACTGTTGTAACTGTTGGTAATGTCGTTAAGGTCGTTTACTGTTTCAATTCTCCACTTTACCATTTACTTGCAGTGTAGAAACTTGAGTTGGTAAATTTATTCTTTCTTTATTGGTGTTTATTCAAATCTAGTTGTATTCAGGGATACAGAACATAGACATGAGTTGTTTTGTGGATAATAGCAGCCTTAATGTTTTGGGTGAAAGTGATATTATAGTGCTATTGGAAATTGATTTACCGGCGGAGTTGAAGAAAGAAAGTGGTAGTGAGGAAGATAATACAGAAGTGGTTAGTGGGGGTGAATCAAGGTCTATTTCAAGTACTAGCTGCCAACAAGAAAGCCGTTCACATTACGAAAATTAATGTCAGATGTGGAAATTGTGGACTTAATTTATGTAAAAAATATTCAGATATTAAAATTGTGTGCAGGAGCAATTTACTAAAAGGAATATACAGAATCACAGGAATGAAAAACTGATGTGTTTTCTTTAAGTATGAAACTTTATTGAACGTATTTTAAGTAATATACATTATTTAATTTGGTGGGAAATTTTTGCTAACTCTTGGTAATCCACGTCAGAAAAAATTTCTTGATAATGTTAGGGTTAATACTCATTGTAAAATATTTATTTTACCATACAGTAAATTATTTCGAAGATGATAATCACTCAATATTGATCTTAGACACAATTTTTTTCTAAACTCTATTTTTCTTTTAGCTGCATGGAGCGATTCATAGTAGTGTATATAATACATATAGCTAATTCTAAAACAATGTTTTTTTTTTCAGCAATTCTCAAACGAACGAAGCGCTATGTCTAGATGAAATTGATATCTTAAGAAAAAAAATTGTGGCTTTAGAGGAAGAAAATGAAAATTGGAAAGTAAAGTATGAAGAGTTATCTAAGAAATACGAAATCATTTTGGAAGACATTAATAAAGAAAAGAAAAAAAAAATGGAAATCGTAAATAATAATTTGACAGACAACTTCACACCGGGGCAAATGAAGATAATAAATACCGAAGAAAGAAGGAAAGTACAGTGGTCTTCGGAAGATATTGCCACTGCAATATCTTTAAAAAGTGTCAGCCCCAAGACATAGCGCTATGTGAGAAGAAACAATTTTCCTTTGCCAGCACATTCTACGTTAAGGAGCTGGGCATCAAATTTTAATTTAGATCAAGGTTTGTCTTTCATATTTTTAATGGAAGTCAAATCTAAACATTTGTCAGACTTGAAACGTTTAACAGTTCTAACTTTCGATGAAATTTATATTTCCAACAAGATATGTATTGACGGGAAGAATCAAGAAAGGTTGGGACCTCATAGGTGTTGTCAGACTGTAATGGCCCGTGGTTTAGTTGGCCGTTGGAAACAACCTGTTTATTATGATTTTGACCAAGTAATGAAGCCCAGAATTATTAATGACATTGTCTCTAGTCTGTACAATGCAGGATATATTGTTGTCGCTATGACATGTGATATGGGTTCCGGTAATATGAGGTTCTGGTCAGGTTTAAATATTGGATATGACAAGAACTGTTTTATGAAGCACCCTTATGATGATTCCTTGAAAATATTCGTGTTTGCGGATGCTCCCCATCTCCTAAAACTAGCAAAAAATCATTTTGTGGATCACGGATTCCATATCAATGGTAAATCCATAGACAAATCATAACTCGAAATGTTATTAACTGCTTCGAACACAGAACTTACCATTGCCCATAAACTCACAAGGTATCATTTAGACTTGAAAGGAAGTGAAAGGCAAAGAGTTTTGCCTGCTGCTCAACTGTTTTCTAGTATAGTTTCTAAAGCCATCGAATATCGTGGAGAAAAGGATTACTACAAAGATGAAGGCAATGACTGGAAAAAATGTTCTGAAATAATCAAGTTGTTCACTGACTGGTTTGATTTATTTAATGCGAAATCAAAGTACGGTTGCCATTCAGGTTGTAATGCTTTTGGTGTAGACAAAGAAAACCAAATTGCTTTCTTAAATAATATTACCCCTGTAGTATCGGCAACGACTGTAGATAAACACAAAGCATTAATCCCCTTTCAGAAAGGAATTTTACTCAGTAACTCCTCATTGATTCAAATGTATGAATATATGGCATCTAAATATGACATAGAATATATTCTAACTTATCGTTTGAATCAGGATGTGCTAGAGAATTTTTTTTCTTATATTCGTGGAATGGGGGGGGGGGCAAATGACCACCCTTCTCCTTTGGATTTTAAGCACAGATTCAAATGGTATGTCATGGGTAAACATTCCTCAGCTATATTTATAGCGAATCAAACACACAAAGGAAAACACTGAATCGTGCTTAGTAAATCCTATAAAGGAATGCGATGAAGATGAAAGAAATGATGATTCTTGTCTCTCGAAACATTTTCTGGCACATACAAACAAGATAGTTAATGCAAATCAAGATTTCAGGTATAACTCCCTGCAAAGTTGATTTGAATAATTTGGAGGGAAAAATTGTTCCGGAGCCGGGTATCGAACCCGGGACCTTTGGTTTAACGTACCAACGCTCTACCACTGAGCTACCCGGGAACTCTAACCGACACCGACACAATTTTTCCCTCTATATCCACAGACCTCAAAGTGGGCTGACAACCGTCAAGCAACCAACTTCGAGTGCACACTAACTCCGTGTGACTTAAATTGTGGGTTTCTGTTAACGAACAGTGACGTGTATTATGCAAATCAAGATTTCAGGTATAACTTCCTGCAAAGTTGATTTGAATAATTTCGAGGGAAAAATTGTTCCGGAGCCGGGTATCGAACCCGGGACCCACAATTTAAGTCACACGGAGTTAGTGTGCACTCGAAGTTGGTTGCTTGACGGTTGTCAGCCCACTTTGAGGTCTGTGGATATAGAGGGAAAAATTGTGTCGGTGTCGGTTAGAGTTCCCGGGTAGCTCAGTGGTAGAGCGTTGGTACGTTAAACCAAAGGTCCCGGGTTCAATACCCGGCTCCGGAACAATTTTTCCCTCGAAATTATTCAAGATAGTTAATAGCATGAACGATGTATGTGTAAATGTAGCAGAATAATTTGCCTCTGATTCGTTTGTTAATCCGCAATATGATCCCAATCAACTTGAGATGGTAGAGTTGACAGATTTGCCAGAAATATCGTCTTTCGGAAACCACACTAATCAAGAAGGCTTGAAATACATAGCTGGTTATGTTGCTCACAGATTCCTCGACAAATATTCCAATGTAGGTAGTACGACAGGAAACGTAACGGGAAAGAGGCCAGATTGGTTGAGTTTGATATCCAAAGGAAACCTACTGTGTCCAAGTTGCAGGCTACTGTAATTCTAAGTAAAGAATTTGAAGAAATTCTTGGAAATTTTATTGCCGAGGGCAAATTAATCTTTGACAGTCTAGCGCAGCGATGCCCAACCCCTTCTCATAAGAGCTAATGACGTCACAGAGTGGCTTTACCCCACCTCCTTCGTTTGGTGGCATGACCGTGGATGAACCACTTCCCCTACTTTTATTCACTCAGGGGCGGCTGACTGTAATGGCAGGTTCCAAGGCAACCAAACATACCATTTTCCAGAAAGAGTGGGAGGAAGAATATTTTTGTGTTGCAGAGAAAACGACGGTCAAGTGTCTTATTTGCAAAACTCATTTATCGTGGGTTTCACGATATAATATTAAACGGCACTTCGAAAAATATCATCATACTGATTATGGCAAACATATTCTATCAGGTAAGCAATCATTGACATCACTTGCTATTCGAGTTTGAATATATTTGCTGAGTTTTAAATTGACTATCTAATTAATAAATTTCACTTGCAGGTGAAGCAAGATTACAGAAACTAAACAATACGAAAGCACCAACTCCTGACGGCTTTAGTACTGGCAATGTTGTTAGAGTTTCTTATATAATTGCTGATCACATTGCAAAAAATATGAAGTCTTTTAACGAAGGGGAGTTTATAAAAGATTGTTTAATTATAGCAGCCGAAGAAGTTTGTCCTAATTTAATACCCGCTTTTCAGTTACTAAGGCTGTCTCGAAATACCGTGACAAGACGTGTGGAAGAATTGGGATGTGATATAGAGAGACAGTTACAGGACAAAATAAAATCATTAACATGTTTTTCTCTAGCGTTGGATGAAAGCATGGACAGAACTAATGAAGCTCAATTGGCTGTTAGTGAATTTAGTATTATTGAAGAGCTTCTATACGTAGTTTCTCCTAAAACACAAACGTGTGGTGAAGATATTTTCAATGCTGTGCGAGATGTTGGTTGCAGATTAGAACTTCCTTGGGCAAAACTAGTTAGTGTTGCGACCGATGGGGCCCCGTCGATGAAAGGGGATGAAAATGGTTTTATTGGCAGACTAAGGGTCTGTACTACGATCGCCCGTTAAAGCTCCAGATTCGTATACTCCAGTTTAGCAATCTGGAAGTTAAATATTTTGTTCTGTACTACCAGCGGATTTTAACTGCAGGATTGTTATCCGGAAGATATAGTAACATTTTTATTACGTTGGCAATGAAATTACTGAAAATGTAGTGAAATTTATTGCGTTGGTATACCTTTCCCCGCGTATTTCATGTTTATGTTCCGTGTTTATATGGTACTATTTATTTTGAGGTTTTATTGTAAGCATTATTGTTATTATTTATTATAATGCCGAAGCTCCAGCCAAGAAAATAACAGAGTGAAGAACAGAAAATTACACATACTGTATGAAGAAACTTTACATGGAAGCAAAAGGTAAGATTTTAAAGGTTATGTTTCTTTTCGAATAGTAATAATTCCTACAATATGATAATATTTTGGTTTTAATTAGTAGGCCTAAAGAGGACGGGTGCTGGTTCCAGCAAAAGTGCGTTTTTCTCCATAATCATTGTTTTATTCATGTGCACAAGAAGTGTAGGTGGCAATTATTTTTGTATTGTAATTAATATTAAGTGTGCTTTCAGTTTGTTGTATAGCCTACATTATTAGTGAATAGGGCCTATTTCGGTAATTTTTTAGACATAGTGTACTCACGGCTTCAAATCATGGGTCGAAGGCATAGTAACTCGTTTAAAAAGAAAAGTTCACTGATACTGATAATAATGAATGATGTTTTTGGCCTGGGATTTCTAACCATTAGTACAGCAAGGTACACTGTTCCTAGCAAATTACCAATATTTCAGTATGTTAGGCCTACGTATTTTACTGTTAGTAAATGGGCGGATATTTTGTATTAGGCCTATAATACCATTCGATCACAGATAGGGCCTAACATTATTTTTTAAAAGAACAGCATGAGGTGGAGAGACTTTCCACTAAAATGCAATATCTGTTGCTGCTACCAGTTCGACTACAATCACTCACTGTAATGCACATTCAACACCTCGTAAAATAACACAGAAACAGAAGATATTAAGTTTTTTCCAAAGTTTCTATGTACAGTATAGTCATATGTTTGATACTGTACTGACAATCGTCCATTAAAAGCTCTTGCTTATTTAGGTATAGAAACTTAGATAAGGGAAAAAGAGAATTACAGTATATCTTCTAATGTTGTAGGTTGCATATGGAATTAACCTAGTTTTACTTCCTTTTTAGTAATATAGAATGAAGCATGGGAAGAATATAGTAACATCAGCACAAATACAAGGACCTGAAAACAGCTGAGAAGCAAATTTGAATTTTTGGAAAAGAACACAAAGAAAATTGCTGCTGCAGAGAGACAATGCAGGCTACAAACAATTGGAGCCCCTCCAACTGAAGCAAAACCAAATCCAAACTTAGCCAAGGTAAGTGATTTAATTCTCCTATCAATTGAGTGATTTCTCAGTGACTTTTATTCATATTCAATGCATAAGTTCACTTATATGTTAATTTATACAATTATTACATAATAAGCAGAGGAAATTGTATAACACAAGTTTGAATTCTTTTTATTTATTTATTTATTTATTCATTCACTCATTTATTTATTTACTTACTTTTGTTACAGCCGAAGTAGTAACTAAACCAAGTTCCACTGATACCAGTGCAGCTAATAACACGAATGAGGTTAGTGTGTAAGGAATTAAGAGTCAGAAGAAGAGATGATGAGCTTTAGAGATAAAAGAAAATATTAGATTCTTGAAAATTGTTATACAAATTTAATTTAATGTCGGTATTACATTATAATACTATTATTTCTATTATTACCATTCAGGTTCACAGTGCAATTCGGTAATTTCATAGAAGACGGGCACTTGGTTGAATAGAGTAAGTATTACCAACTTCTTTATTTCAGAGTTAAATGTTAGTGATCTTTTAGTGACTTTTACATGTTAGTTCTAGGTTTTTGTACTAGGTGTCGCCGTGATTTTCTTTTAATTTTATTGGTTATAGTTGTCATTTGTTCTAGAATTTTCGTTAATTTTGAATGGATAATGATGTTATCAGTTGTTCTTGGTTGTTTGACGTGAGTGGTGTTATGTTGTGTCTGATGGCTAAAGCTATTGAAAGTTTCTCATTTTCTGATTTTTGTGATTTTCTTTCGATTTGATTGGTTATAGTTATAATTTATTCTAGAATTTTAATTAATTTTTCATGAATAATGACGTTGTCCTGTTATTCTCGGTTGTTTGACGTGAGTGGTGTTACATTGTAGATTTGTCTGCATTTGTCGAATGTGCATCATCATGCTTACGAAAAGCCACTTTTCAGTGCCAATAATTTATTTTATGTGCACAAGGTTGGAATTTTGAAGTAAGAGGGAAAGGAAGGAAACCGTGTTATGAAATTTATCTATTAAATTTTGTGTCGATTTTGGTTTAGTTCTTTCGCTGGTGAAGAAGGATTGTGTTGAATGTTGAGAAGAAAACTGTTTTTCTGTGGTTTAAAGGAATTATTTACTGAATTTTCTGTAGAAGTTAAGATGTAATAAGTGTTCGAAGAGAATTTCATTTAGTGTAAACACGTAGTATATTTATGCAAAGTTGACTGTACGACAAAGTGTTGGTTTAGTTCTTTGTTGCCTGCATGGTTTAAGTTTAGATTGCCTTAAAGCCGGTGTCATTTATACTGGAAGTGAAGAGGTTGTCGTTGAAGACGTCGATGAGAATTGAATTTTATTTGATAAGATGATAAATTATTATGTTTTGTTTTGTGTTTTAGTGATTTGTGGGGTAAAGTGCGGACGAAAACTGCCAGAAAAGTACTACCAACTATGAAGTTCGAATCCCACCAAAAACCATAAAAATCAAAGATGAAAAAGTAAACAGATTTTCATTTTTTGAAGGGCTTGTTCTTCTTTAAAAATATGAATATATATTTGATTTTCCATCTTTGATTTTGTGATGTCTGGTGACATTTGAACTTCATAGTTGGCAGAACGTTTTGGTAGTTTTCGTCAGCCATGTTGGATTTTGCCCGTCTTCTAGGAAATTACCTGCAATTCTTTAGTTTTTGAAGTGAAACTGAACATCCCAACAATATCTCCAGGTAATTTGATTTATACTACAAAACGTTCTTTCACATTCTACGTATGATCCTTTTCCAATCTGAAATAGCTGTAACATGTAAACACATTTTCAGCCAACATGTTGAAAATAAAACTAACACACATACTATATGAAATCTGCAGCAAGCAGTAGATAAATTAGATGCAAAAGTTAAAAAAAAAAAAAAAATTGTTAAAATATAAATTGTACATAATGATGAAATGGTCACAAGAAATGGATGTCATAAAAACTAAACATCATTGTATTATAATATTGTGTGGGATTTGAGTGGGAATTTGAAATTTATAAATGTAGGCCTAAAAATAGAAAGTACACTAAACTGAAGAATTTATTTTGAGATTTCTCTGTAATGGGTTTGTAATTAGATTAGGCCACATTATGTTAAGTTGTATTTCAATTTTACCGTGAGGATTCTCACTTTGAAACTTGTGAATGATTTCTTGTGTACAGAAAAACTGAAAAATATCTTTTCATAAGGTAAAACAGAAACTGACTACACTCTATTTACAATAGAACTATTTGCTTGGTTTTCTCTCTCTCTTTTTTTATTGCAGCTTCACTTTCTTATTGTTAAAAATGAGTTTGGATTAATAGCACGTTAGAAAATACAATACTTTGAAGTGTCCACACATTTATGATAAAACATCATCTTTCTCCAGAATTAAATATCTTATGAATTAATTCCACTCTTAAAATATTACAGAGTCAGCTGTTGCAGCAGATGAAGGTCTTCCACTGTACGGGTATTTACACAGTGTAATGAAAGTAAGTTTTAAGTGAAATTACTGGTTTATTCAGTGTAGGTAGTGTAGGCTAAACTCAGAAAGATCTGAATATAAGCATATATCCCTCTCTTAAATATTTCAGCTGATAATGGGATAATAGCTGATCGAGTTACACCCCAAGGATGCTTAAAAAAAGAAAGAAAGAAAGAAAAAGCAAGCCTCTGAGCAATGCATTAGCCACATTGAAAAATCTTTCTCCATCTGTGAACTGTAAGTTTAATGTTGACTTAATTTTACTTGAGATATTAGAAATTCATGAACTTCAGTACTATTACAGTGATTTCTTTAAAAAATAGATTAGTTGAAAGTTGGATGCTAACATTATAACATAGAATGATTTGAAATAAAAGTAAGTCATATCCTCATGTTTGCAAAGAGATGGGGTTTGGAATATCAAAAGTAAGATTTGGAGTTTTTACATTACTTTTTCCTCCTCTTTAATGGGTGGTCTATCTACAAAGACATCTTCAATTAGTGGCAGAAAGTAAATGCTACAATAATCACCCATTCTTTATGTTTTAACAAAAATATGTTTAATTTTGTTGACCAGATTTGTTTGACCTGGATGACTGGGAGATTACTTCTTCTCATCCTTCTAATGGAGTGATAATCTCTTGCAGCTGTTCTTGATCCCTGTGGTCTCTGGCCTCTGCTTTATCTGCTAGTCTTCAGGATTAGGTTCGAGTCAGGTGATAATTATTAGCTAATCTAAGGTTTCTGGTTGGGTTCGGGTCTGGTTCAGATCAGGCCGAGATGGGCCGGGCCTAAGAATTATGGCCCGTGCAGATCTCTAACAAATGGGGCTTATAGCTGAAGTTGGCTCTGCCACAGTTTTCCAAGTTTTGTGTATTTGCATATGTATTTGTGTTGTGTTTAATTACAGTTACTATGTACTCTTATGTATTAGCCTGCATATTATTAATTTGTAAATATGACATGTACCATAGCATATATAATGAGACAGTGGATGTAATAAATGATTATGTTTATTGTGTCTCCTGAAAAATGTCGTGTTTTGTTCACACAAAATAAATAAATAAATTTTAAATTTAATTGCAGCTATAGTGCATCTCTCTTGTTTTAAGTACACATTCACAGAGTACCTGAATACAATTGAAGCGTCAGCTGGAACAACGTTGTAAGTTACAAAATTTTCATTCGGTGTGTTTCCATGTAATAATGTTGTATGTCATGTTACCTTGCTATACTCCTTGGCTTGCAACTGTCCATCAATGCAGTACGTGAAATTTGTCCACTCAAAAGTTTGCTACCCTCATAAGAACAAAGTTGTACGCATATACACATTTTTGCAGCTCCTGTAAATTTTACCAAATATAATTTATAACGTTGTTCCAGCCGACGCTTCAATTAATGTGCCTCTTGAAAAATGTTGTTTTACCATATTTTGCTTATGTAAAATAAATTTGAATTGCAGATACAGTGCATTTTTATTGTTTTAAATAGCCTACAGTGTACCTGGTCATAATTTTTAAAATGTATTTATCAAACCTTTGTGTTTGAATCATCTTAGCCTGTTAAGACATCACTGTGAGGGATCCAAGCAATAAAATATATATAAAAAGTAACGATATGAATATGTTTGCATACATGAACCACTAGGCCTAGCGTGAATGAAACAGCTCCCTTGCAAAACATAAATACCAATTCCAAAACTTTCAGGAAATGAAGAAAAACTGTCACGTCTAAAATTCAATAAACTGTTACAGTTTGTTAAATAATAATACTGTATATAGCAAGCATATCTTAAATCTGAGTAATGAAATATGTTAGGCCTACTCCTACTGGTGAGCGATATATGCAAGGAAGGAGAAGGGAACTTGCCACCCTACCACATTATTTCCTGACAGTTGTCTCATGAGTGATACCTTAT
Organism: Periplaneta americana; assembly: GCA_025594305.2. Lineage (NCBI taxonomy): Eukaryota > Metazoa > Arthropoda > Insecta > Blattodea > Blattidae > Periplaneta > Periplaneta americana. The sequence continues at coordinate 69,067,861 of JAJSOF020000007.1, forward strand.
TGGTATTCCAATCTATCTTCGGAGAGTTGACTAAACAACTAGCAGACACAAAATGAAACAATTCTAGGAAAACTTTAATCAAGACCTATAATATATACATAAAACCTTTATTAAAATACTATTCAGAAGTATTCGTAACAGCATCAAAAAGAGACAGAATCCCTTGGGGGAATAAGCCTTGCACTTAATTACTGGAGCAAATAAAACTACTCCCAATGAAGCATTAAAAGTCATCACTTCAATTAAACCAAGAAGCAAATGCAGCACTAGCTCGATTGACAACAGTTCCTGCTGTAACTTCGTGGACCCCACAAAAATCTCCTACTGTTGTCGATGTTCTCCCAGTGGCATAGAATCTCAATACCAGTAGTAGTTGGTCCATTGGAGGTAAGGCATTATTTCTGGAAAAAATGTATAAACAATGAGATTTGGTTACAACTTTACCGGTAAATCTTTACAATAGCGTTACCAAAAGAAGGCAAGGACTCCCTACAGGATAGCCTGGAAGAGAGAGGTTTGGATGTAGTTTTGACATTTTTTTTTTTAGACAATTGTAAATATATGCAAATCATACTAACCTGTCACTAACTCGATCTTACGAAAACTTGTCTTTTCCTTTAATTAGTAAGGAAACACAGTAATGAAATGAATGTGTTGCCCTTCCTGCCGCCTACCCTTCTATCTCGATAGAGCGATCCCGCCTACCCGTACTCTCCACCGCACTCCACTTTCACAGCAACTTTCCACCTTTATTTGGGAAATTGGTGTCGGCATTCAATTTTTCTTTCGTTTATGGTACATATGACTTGACTAGAAGCCAAATATGTGAATACATTTGTATCTTAAAGTGGTAACGCAATTGTGAAGAAATGGTAGTTTACCATATAAAGGATTTTGATATATTATATACTGTTATTATTTTTATATAAACTGTTTTTTTTAACTGTTATTATTGTAGGTAGCCCTATATTATTATATCAATCACCTTCATACCTTGTAAGGGCAACAGAACACCTGCATGAAGCAACATTCTAACCTCACTTCTACTGTATTACAGGTTACTGTACTTCAAAGTAATTATTATAGTGCTATTATATACAAAATATTGATGTAATACCTACCGAAATAGTGTAGCTTATTATTAACTGTGTACTTACGAGCTGTGTCTTGTTTCAGTTGATAATTGATTTCATGTAGTAGGTTTCGTTATTCGAAACTGTCTAAAAAATTTCTCGTCATCCCATTCTTCGAAATTATTTGGACGCGGCCTAATTCGTTTTGCTTTTGATATAACGAAGCATCTGCTCCAGAACTTATCATCAGAATCAGTATCAAAATTAAATTGATCCTTCAAATCACCAGCTGTACGACGTGCAGCCATCTTGATTTCAACACCGAGTTCCAACCTCCGGATAACGCCAATCTGCTACTCTGCCTCCCGGATTGCTAATCTGGAAGTTTAGCCTCAGATTGCACATAACCAAAAGTCGTAGTACGCAATTACAACCCAACTTCCGGATAAATATGCCATCTGCCGGATAAGTTTAAACTAGAACTTTATCCGAGAGTCGTAGTACAGGCCCTAAGGAAGTTTCTAAGGAATATGGATATGCCCTCTGATTTTTGTCTATACACTGCATAATTCATAGGGAGGCTTTATGTGCAAAATCAGTTGCTTTAAATAATGTTATGTCCGTTGTTGTGAACTGCGTGAATTTTATTAAATCAAGCTCCCTTCGCAATAGACAATTTAAAGAGTTGCTAGAAGAGCTAGGATCTCATTATGAAAATGTGCCATATTATTGTCATGTCAGGTGGCTCAGTCGAGGTGCCCTGTTAAGACGTTTCTTCCAGCTACGATGTGAGATAAATAACTTCATGAAAAAACAAGTAAGCATAAAAATGTAAAATACTCATATTTAGTATCCATTATAACGTACCCCTAAAATATAACTGGTTTGTTATAATTTATAATATTTATTATTTGTAGGGCCATGAAGTTCCAGAACTAACTCAAGAAGAATGGCTGTGTGACCTGGCTTTTTCGACCGATCTATTTCATCACCTTGATATCCTAAATATGAGTTTGCTGGGGAAAGATAAAAACGTAATTAGTTTATCTGACGCAGTGAATACATTTATGACAAAATTAACACTATGGCAAAGTCAACTGGAAACTGGCGACTTATATCATTTTCATTCCTTGGAATCAATTTTTACAATAAATGTCACTCTGTTAGAAAAATATGTAACAATTATAAAGGAACTATATGACACTTTCGAGTCCAAATTTTGAGACTTGGAAACAATAGAGGCGAAAATTAGTCTTTTTAACAACCCGTTCAGTTTTGCTTGCAAAGATGCTCCGCATGATCTGCAAATGGAACTAGTTGCTTTGCAGAATTCTACAGCCATGAAATGTTCTCAGAAAGAAGGTTGGGATTTGTTTAAATCTTTACCCAGGGAAACATTTCCCAGATTGCGAATGTTTGCTGCGAATTTAATGACAATCTTTGGTTCTACATATATCTGCGAGCAGATGTTCTCGAGAATGAATCAAATAAAAAGCCAATCTCGTAATAGAGTAGGGCGCGAACATTTGGTCCACCTTTTAAGACTCTGTTGTTCATCCTTTGCGGCAAACATTGACGAACTGGTTGGAAGTAAACAGTGCCAACAAAGCCACTAACAGAAAAGGTGTTCAAGGTGCTTATTTGATTTTCTTTCCATCACAAAATAATGACATTGAAATTAACTGAAGCCGCCACTGTAATAAGAGAAGTTTGTGACGTCATGAGTACATGAATGCGTAGTAGCTTCGTAAAGAGAGGGTGGAGGTAAATCCGCCGACTCCTCTTGCGGTTAAGGTTGGGCATCACTGGTCTAGCGGAGCAAGCTTCCCAAAACAATTACCATCCCACATGAAGTTATCCTGTGTCTAGCTCGAACAAGGATATATATAAGATTGAGAGATGTAAATCGAAAACTAAGTTTCGAAAACTCCAAAAGGAAGTTATTTCGAAAAATGTCAAAATTAATTAACGTTACGAAGTGAAATTTATGGAATAATAATTGCACTTTTAAATCGATGATGTGTTTGGAATAACTCACATCGCACAGTGACATTTGAGCATTACCACAGTAAATTTACCAAAACTACGTCTTTGCCAATAGAGTGTATTGAAAATAACTGAGAATAACCAATTATTGCTTATATAATCCTTTCAATACAATTTTAAATATTTATTTTAAACTAGTTTTGCGATATGAACTATTAATAAAACTGGGGTACGAGATATTGCAATATTGCAATCACATCATCGATATTCCTTCTTAGTGTCAACATAAAATCAATTTAAATATTATTTTTCATAAACTGTATGTGTAATGTAAAATCAATTTGAATATTATTTGTCATAAACTGCATGTGTAATGTAAAATCAATTTGAATATTATTTGTCATAAACTGCATGTGTAATGTAAAATCAATTAGAATATTATTTGTCATAAACTGCATGTGTCATGTAAAATCAATTTGAATATTATATGTCATAAACTGCATGTGTAATGTAAAACTAATTTTAGTAGGTTGCTTTATAGTTATTTTTATCTCACAAATTATACTGCTGTTTCAATAATTTAATTATTTACTGTTAAATATAATATGTAGGGCTATTGTAGACGAACTGAAGAATTGTTACATCTAAATTTTGGTGAACTTGTTAATTATTTTTTTTTAAATTTAGATTCAGATTTTTTCGACGCGTGTTGTTATTTTAAATTCATAATGGGATGACGCTAGTCACCTCTTGTAGGCTACTTAAAATTGTTTTATGTTTTAAACATACAGAATTAATAAAAGTTAGTGTATTTAATTAATAACAAGTAATATTAAATGTCATTTTTGATTCTGGTTTCTTGGTATTCATAATCAATTAACCTACCCCACTTCCAAAACCATACGTAGCTGAGCTGAGCTAAGCTAAGCTAGCAAGCTGCGAGAGAGTCTGTAATGCTTCCCGCGTGATGTCATCACGTAGTAGGAGAACGGGCGAGACTGCGCACTGCTTCACCATTATATTCCCACCACGCTATTGCACTTCTTGAGCACGAATCGAAACAAATTTATCACAAATAAGTGCTGGTTTTTGACAAGAATACAAGTTGATAAAATGAATATGAATATAGAAAAGAAACAAAACAGAATACATGAAGAAGAAACATAAGTTAAAGTCAGTAAAAGTGACTGGGATTTGAGGAAATTATTATGATTACTTTTAAAGTATATACAGGAATTGTGATAAATTTTCCGAAAAATGTTACTGTGTCTAATGAAGAGCTATGAATAACAGTTAATAAAAGTAATAAAAGTAATGATGATAATGATGATGACGAAGATAATAATAATAATAATAATAATAATAGTAATAATAATAGTAGTAGTAATAATAATAATAATAATAATAATAATAATAATAATAGTAATAATAACGCATTAAAATGGAACATAAACTAATATTAATAGGACAAGTAAACAAATGTTTTGGAGCCACAGACAATTAGCAATTCTGTGGTTCCAAGGTAAAATGACATGCATATTTCCATTATTTTTTCGTCAACCTCTTATTGTGGAACTTACTGTATTTTGCGTTTATAGTGTACAGTTGTTGACAATTTTAATTGCTGCGCCAAAAAAACTAGAATAAATGGCATACCACATTTAATTTAGAGCCACAGAATTTACAGATATGCTGTACATAAACACATGCGAGTATCCAGTAAATGTTACTTAACTTATACATTCATCTGTTTATGAGTAATAAAAGCATGCATTAACTTATATAGTTACGCATTATTTATGCACGCGTCTGTTTTGCGTTCATGACAAAATATAATTTAATAATAATAATAATAATAATAATAATAATAATAATAATAATAATAATAATAATGATAATAATAATATCTTCACACATATTGCAAACTCCGTCCGTAAATTATAACTTAACATTTAACATTTCCAAGTGCCATATAAATATTTAGTATGTTGCCACCACATCATATATATATATATATATATATATATATATATATATATATATATATATATACAGGGTGGAAGAGAAATAGCCCAGCAGATTTTTAGAGAAAATAGCTCATGTTGTATATAAAAAAGGTGTACAGTAATGCCATATTGGTGGGTAGTTCATAGTTTTCTCAGAAATTATTTTTCATATGTTTAACCCCTCTCATTCGGTAACTATTGCGAGTAGGATCGTCATTTCAATTAATATCAATAGAAATTCTAATAAAGAATGGTGTAACCTTCTAACACGTAAGTACTTTTTGCATTCATGTATGAGAGCGCAACAGAAGAAGTAAGAAATTTTTATAATGCTTTGAAACAGAGGGGAAAATATGTTAACAATGAAGACACTGTAGTTTTAATGATCGACATTATGCAAAATACACTATTGCCAGCTATACCAGTACAAGATAATGTTGTGCCCAGGGATTATGATAAGCAATCATAACTTCTGATTTATTTGTTTTTTATTATTCTTTAATACCATTAAGTACGAGAAAAATTCGTACCGGCACCGGGAATCGAAACCAGGAACTCTCAGCTGTGCGCGCTGAGTGCTCTCTAACCAACTGAGCTATGCCGGGACCCGATTCTAGACGCCGGCCGAACTCCCCTCGTAGTGTGATGTTACGGCCTTACTGCCTGCATCTAAGACGATACACGTCATATATATACAGGAGCGCATATTAAATGACTTTATGGCCAAATTCAAAAACAGTTTCTTAAAACTGTTAACATCATATATGTATCGAATATGAATGAGGTCTCGCCCACCTCATTACATATTACACGACTAGTATGACTAGTCAAATTTTTATACCATTAAGTACTAGAAAAATTCGTACCGGCAACGGGAGTCGAACCCAGGACCTCTCAGCTGTGCGCGCTGAGTGCTTCTAACCAACTGAGCTATGCCGGGACCCGATTCACGACGCCGGTCGAACTCCCCTCGTAGTGTCCTATTACGGCATTACTGCCAGCATCTAAGACGATACACGTCATATTCATATTAAATGACTTTATGGCAAACAACAGTTTCTTAAAACTGTTAACATCATATATGTAAATATGAATGAGGTCTCGCCCACCTCATTACATATTACACGACTAGTATGACTAGTCAAATTTCTTTTATACCATTAAGTACGAGAAAAATTCGTAACGGCACCGGGAATCGAACCCAGAACCTCTCAGCTGTGCGCGCTGAGTGCTCTCTAACCAACTCAGCTATGCCGGGACCCGATTCACGACGCCGGCCGAACTCCCTCGTAGTGTCATATTACGGCCTTACTGCCTGCATCTAAGACGATACACGTCATATGAACTCCCCTCGTACTTTAGGTGCGCATATTAAATGACTTTATGGCAAATTCAAAACAGTTTCTTAAAACTGTTAACATCATATATGTATCGAATATAATGAGGTCTCGCCCACCTCATTACATATTACACTAGTATGACTAGTCAATTACCATTAAGTACTAGAAAAATTAGTACCGGTACCGGGAATCGAACCCAGGACCTTCAGCTGTGCGCGCTGAGTGCTCTCTAACCAACTGAGCTATGATTCACGACGCCGGCCGAACTCCCCTCGTAGTGTCATGTTACGGCCTTACTGCCTGCATCTAAGACGATACACTTCAATATATAAAAAGTTTCTTAAAACTGTCAACATAAATTTTAACTAGTATGACTAAAAAATTCGTACCGGCACCGGGAATCGAACCCAGGACCTCTCAGCTGTGCGCGCTGAGTGCTCTCTAACCACTTTCACGACGCCGGCCGAACTCCCTCGTAGTGTCAAACTGCCTGCATAACAGAGGGGAAAATATGTTCAACATATGAAGACAATGTAGTTTTAATCATTACATATTACATCGACATTATGCAAAATACACTCATTGTAACACGATAGCTGTGCTCGCTGAGTGCTATACCAGTACAAGATAATGATGCACAATGAAGACAGGGATTATGATACATTATGTAATCATAACTTCAGATATTATATTTTTATATATATACAGGAGCGCATATTAAATGACTTTATGGCCATATTCAACAACAGTTTCTTAAAATTCTTTCTCGCCCACCTCATTACATATTACAAGTATGACTAATCAATTTCTTTTATACCATTAAGTACGAGAAAAATTCGTACCGGCACCGGGAATCGAACCAGGACCTCTCAGCTGTGCGCGCTGAGTGCTCTCTAACCAACTGAGCTATGCCGGGACCCGATTCAAGACGCCGGCCGAACTCCCTCGTAGTGTCATGTTACGGCCTTACTGCCTGCATCTAAGACGATACACGTCATATATATATACAGGAGCGCATATTAAATGACTTTATGGCCAATTCAAAACAGTTTCTTAAAACTGTTAACATCATATATGTATCGAATATGAATGAGGTCTCGCCCACCTCATTACATATTACACGACTAGTATGACTAGTCAAATTTTTTTATACCATTAAGTACTAGAAAAATTCGTACCGGCACGGGAATCGAACCCAGGACCTCTCAGCTGTGCGCGCTGAGTGCTCTCTAACCAACTGAGCTATGCCGGGACCCGATTCACGACGCCGGCCGAACTCCCTCGTAGTGTCCTATTACGGCATTACTGCCAGCATCTAAGACGATACACGTCATATATATACAGGATCGCATATTAAATGACTTTATGGCCATATTCAACAACAGTTTCTTAAAACTGTTAACATCATATATGTATCGAATATGAATGAGGTCTCGCCCACCTCATTACATATTACACGACTAGTATGACTAGTCAATTTCTTTTATACCATTAAGTACGAGAAAAATTCGTACCGGAACGGGGAATCGAACCCAGAACCCCTCAGCTGTGCGCGCTGAGTGCTCTCTAACCAACTCAGCTATGCCGGGACACGATTCACGACGCCGGCCGAACTCCCCTCGTAGTGTGATGTTACGGCCTTACTGCCTGCATCTAAGACGATACACGTCATATATATACAGGTGCGCATATTAAATGACTTTATGGCAAAATTCAACAACAGTTTCTTAAAACTGTTAACATCATATATGTATCGAATATAAATGAGGTCTCGCCCACCTCATTACATATTACACGACTAGTATGACTAGTCAATATTTTTATACCATTAAGTACTAGAAAAATTCGTACCGGTACCGGGAATCGAACCCAGGACCTCTCAGCTGTGCGCGCTGAGTGCTCTCTAACCAACTGAGCTATGCCGGGACCCGATTCACGACGCCGGCCGAACTCCCCTCGTAGTGTCATGTTACGGCCTTACTGCCTGCATCTAAGACGATACACTTCATATATATACAGGAGCGCATATTAAATGACTTTATGGGCATATTCAACAACAGTTTCTTAAAACTGTCAACATCATATATGTATCGAATATTAATGAGGTCTCGCCCACCTCATTACATATTACACAACTAGTATGACTAGTCAATTTCTTTTATACCATTAAGTACGAGAAAAATTCGTACCGGCACCGGGAATCGAACCCAGGACCTCTCAGCTGTGCGCGCTGAGTGCTCTCTAACCAACTGAGATATGCCGGGACCCGATTCACGACGCCCGCCGAACTCCCTTCGTAGTGTCATGTTACGGTCTTACTGCCTGCATCTAAGACGATACACGTCATATATATACAGGAGCGCATATTAAATGACTTTATGGCCATATTCAACAACAGTTTCTTAAAACTGTTAACATCATATATGTATCGAATTTGAATGAGGTCTCCCCCACCTCATTACATATTACACAACTAGTATGACTACTCAATTTGTTTTATAACATTAAGTACGAGAAAAATTCGTACCGGTACCGGGAATCGAACCCAGGACCTCTCAGCTGTGCGCGCTGAGTGCTCTCTAACCAACTGAGCTATGCCGGGACCCGATTCACGACGCCGGCCGAACTCCCCTCGTAGTGTCATGTTACGGCCTTACTGCCTGCATCTAAGACGATGCACATATATACATATATATATATATATATATATATATATATATATAGGAGCGCATATTAAATGACTTTATGGCCATATTCAACAACAGTTTCTTAAAATTGTTAACATCATATATGTATCGATTATGAATGAGGTCTCGCCCACCTCATTACATATTACACGACTAGTATGACTAATCAATTTCTTTTATACCATTAAGTACGAGAAAATTCGTACCGGTACCGGGAATCGAACCCAGGACCTCTCAGCTGTGCGCGCTGAGTGCTCTCTAACCAACTGAGCTATGCCGGGACCCGATTCACGACGCCGGCCGAACTCCCCTCGTAGTGTCATGTTACGGCCTTACTGCCTGCATCTAAGACTATACACGTCATATATATACAGGAGCGCTTATTAATGACTTCATGGCCATATTCAACAACAGTTTCTTAAAACTGTTAACATCATATATGTATCGAAAATGAATGAGGTCTCGCACACCTCATTACATATTGCACGACTAGTATAACTAGTCAATTTTTTTATACCATTAAGTACGAGAAAATTCGTACCTGCACCGGGAATCGAACCCAGGACCCTCAGCTGTACGCGCTGAGTGCTCTCTAACCAACTGAGCTATGCCGGGAACCGATTCACGACGCCGGCCGAACTCCCCTCGTAGTGTCATGTTACGGCCTTACTGCATACATCTAAGACGATACACGTCATATATATACAGGAGCGCATATTAAATAACTTTATGGCTATATTCAAAACAGGTTCGTAAAACTGTTAACATCATAAATGTATCGAATATGAATGAGATCTCGCCCACCTCATTACATAATACACGACTACTATGAATAGTCAATTTCTTTTATACCTTTAAGTACGGGAAAAATTCGTACCGGCACAGGGAATCGAACACAGGACCTCTCAGCTGTGCGCGCTGATTGCTCTCTCACCAACTGAGCTATGCCGGGACCCGATTCACGACGCCGGCAGAACTCACCTCGTAGTGTCATGTCACGGCCTTACTGCCTGCATCTAAGACAATACACGTCATATATATACAGGTGCGCATATTAAATGACATTATGGCCAAATTCAACAACAGTTTCTTAAAACTGTTAACATCATATATGTATCGAATTTGAATGAGGTCTCCCCCACCTCATTACATATTACACAAATAGTATGACTACTCAATTTGTTTTATAACATTAAGTACGAGAAAAATTCGTACCGGTACCGGGAATCGAACCCTTGACCTCTCTAACCAACTGAGCTATGCCGGGACCCGATTCACGACGCCGGCCGAACTCCCCTCGTAGTGTCATGTTACGGCCTTACTGCCTGCATCTAAGACTATACACGTCATATATATACAGGAGCGCATATTAATGACTTCATGGCCATATTCAACAACAGTTTCTTAAAACTGTTAACATCATATATGTATCGAAAATGAATGAGGTCTCGCACACCTCATTACATATTGCACGACTAGTATAACTAGTCAATTTTTTTATACCATTAAGTACGAGAAAAATTCGTACCTGCACCGGGAATCGAACCCAGGACCTCTCAGCTGTACGCGCTGAGTGCTCTCTAACCAACTGAGCTATGCCGGGAACCGATTCACGACGCCGGCCGAACTCCCCTCGTAGTGTCATGTTACGGCCTTACTGCATACATCTAAGACGATACACGTCATATATATACAGGAGCGCATATTAAATAATTTTATGGCCATATTCAACAACAGTTTCTTAAAACTGTTAACATCATATATGTATCGAATATGAATGAGGTCTCGCCCACCTCATTACATATTACACGACTAGTATGACTAGTCAATTTCTTTTATTCCATTAAGTAAGAGAAAAATTCGTACCGGCACCGGGAATCGAACCCAGGACCTCTCAGTGCTCTCTAACCAACTGAGCTATGCAAACTGACGCCGGGACCGAACTCCCCTCGTAGTGTCATGTTACGGCCTTACTGCCTGCATGTGCGCGCTGAGTGCTCTCTAACCAACTGAGCTATGCCTGGACCCGATTCACGACGCCGGCCGAACTCCCCTCGTAGTGTCATGTTACGGCCTTACTGCCTGCATTTAAGACGATACACGTCATATATATACAGGAGCGCATATTAAATGACTTTATGGCCATATTCAACAACAGTTTCTTAAAACTGTTAACATCATATATGTATCGAATAAGAATGAGGTCTCGCCCACCTCATTACATATTACACGACTAGTATGACTAGTCAATTTTTTTATACCATTAAGTACTAGAAAAATTCGTACCGGCACCGGGAATCGAACCCAGGACCTCTCAGCTTTGCGCGCTGAGTGCTCTCTAACCAACTGAGCTATGCCGGGACCCGATTCACGACGCCGGCCGAACTCCCCTCGTAGTGTCATGTTACGGCATTACTGCCTGCATCTAAGACGATACACGTCATATATATACAGGAGCGCATATTAAATGACTTTATGGCCATATTCAACAACAGTTTCTTAAAACTGTTAACATCATATATGTATCGAATATGAATGAGGTCTCACCCACCTCATTACATATTACACGACTAGTATGACTAGTCAATTTCTTTTATACCATTAAGTAAGAGAAAAATTCGTACCGGCACCGGGAATCGAACCCAGGACCTCTCAGCTGTGCGCGCTGAGTGCTCTCTAACCAACTGAGCTATGCCGGGACCCGATTCACGACGCCGGCCGAAGTCCCCTCGTAGTGTGATGTTACGGCCTTACTGCCTGCATCTAAGACGATACACGTCATATATATACAGGAGCGCATATTAAATGACTTTATGGCCATATTCAACAACAGTTTCTTAAAACTGTTAACATCATATATGAATCGAATATGAATGAGGTCTCGCCCACCTCATTACATATTACACGACTAGTATGACTAGTCAATTTCTTTTATACCATTAAGTAAGAGAAAAATTCGTACCGGCACCGGGAATCGAATACAGGACCTCTAAGCTGTGCTCGCTGAGTGCTCTCTAACCAACTGAGCTATGGCGGGACCCGATTCACGACGCCGGCCGAACTCCCCTCGTACTGTCATGTTACGGCCTTACTGCCTGCATCTAAGACGATGCACGTATATATATATATATATATATATATATATATATACAGGAGCGCATATTAAATGACTTTATGGCCATATTCAACAACAGTTTCTTAAAATTGTTAACATCATATATGTATCGATTATGAATGAGGTCTCGCCCACCTCATTACATATTACACGACTAGTATGACTAATCAATTACTTTTATACCATTAAGTACGAGAAAAATTCGTACCGGTACCGGGAATCGAACCCAGGACCTCTCAGCTGTGCGCGCTGAGTGCTCTCTAACCAACTGAGCTATGCCGGGACCCGATTTACGACGCCGGCCGAACTCCCTCGTAGTGTCATGTTACGGCCTTACTGCCTGCATCTAAAACGATACACGTCATATATATACAGGAGCGCATATTAAATGACTTTATGGCTATATTCAAAAACAGGTTCGTAAAACTGTTAACATCATAAATGTATCGAATATGAATGAGATCTCGCCCACCTCATTACATAATACACGACTACTATGAATAGTCAATTTCTTTTATACCTTTAAGTACGGGAAAAATTCGTACCGGCACAGGGAATCGAACACAGGACCTCTCAGCTGTGCGCGCTGATTGCTCTCTCACCAACTGAGCTATGCCGGGACCCGATTCACGACGCCGGCAGAACTCACCTCGTAGTGTCATGTTACGGCCTTACTGCCTGCATCTAAGACGATACACGTCATATATATACAGGTGCGCATATTAAATGACATTATGGCCAAATTCAACAACAGTTTCTTAAAACTGTTAACATCATATATGTATCGAATTTGAATGAGGTCTCCCCCACCTCATTACATATTACACAACTAGTATGACTACTCAATTTCTTTTATACCATTAAGTACGAGAAAAATTCGTACCGGAACCGGGAATCGAACCCAGGACATCTCAGCTGTTCGCGCTGAGTGCTCTCTAACAAACTGAGCTATGCCGGGACCCGATTCACGACGCCGGCCGAACTCCCTCGTAGTGTCATGTTACGGCCTTACTGCCTGCATCTAAGACAATACACGTCATATATATATATATATATATATATATATATATATATATATACAGGAGCGCATATTAAATGACTTTATGGCCATATTCAACAACAGTTTCTTAAAACTGTTAACATCATATATGTATCGACTATGAATGAGGTCTCGCCCACCTCATTACATATTACACGACTAGTATGACTAGTCAATTTCTTTTATACCATTAAGTACGAGAAAAATTCTTACCGGCACCGGGAATCGAACCCAGGACCTCTCAGCTGTGCGCGCTGAGTGCTCTCTAAAAACTGAGCTATGGCGGGACCCGATTCACGACGCCGGCCGAACTCCCCTCGTGGTGTGATGTTACAGGCTTACTGCCTGCATCTAAGACGATACACGTCATATATATACAGGAGCGCATATTAAATGACTTTATGGCCAAATTCAACAACAGTTTCTTAAAACTGTTAACATCATATATGTATCGAATATGAATGAGGTCTCGCCCACCTCATTACATATTACACGACTAGTTTGATTGGTCAATTACTTTTATACAATTAAGTACGAGAAAAATTCGTACCGGCACCGGGAATCGAACCTAGGACTTCTCAGCCGTGCGCGCTGAGTGCTCTGTAACAAACTGAGCTATGCCGGGACCCGATTCACGACGCCGGCCGAACTCCACTCGTAGTGTCATGTTACGGCCTTACTGCCTGCATCTAAGACGATACACGTCATATATATATATATATATATATATATATATATATATATATATATATATATATATATATATATACAGGAGCGCATATTAAATGACTTTATGGGCATATTCAACTACTGTTTCTTAAAACTGTTAACATCATATATGTATCGAATATGAATGAGGTCTCGCCCGCCTCATTACATATTACACGACTAGTATGACTAGTCAATTTCTTTTATAACATTAAGTACGAGAAAAATTGTGTACCGGCACCGGGAATCGAACCCAGGACATCTCAGCTGTGCGCGCTGAGTGCTCTCTAACCAACTGAGCTATGCCGGGACCCGATTCATGACGAAGGGCGAACTCCCTCGTAGTGTCATGTTACGGCCTTACTGCCTGCTCTTAAGACGATACACGTCATATATATATATATATATATATATATATATATATATATATATATACAGGAGCGCATATTAAGTGACTTTATGGCCATATTCAACAACAGTTTCTTAAAAGTGTTAACATCATATATGTATCGAATATGAATGAGGTCTCGCCCACATCATTACATATTACACGACTAGTATCACTAGTCAATTTCTTTATACCATTAAGTACGAGAAAAATTGGTACCGTCACCGGGAATCGAACCCAGGACCTCTCAGCAGTGAGCGCTGAGTGCTTTCTAACCAACTGAGCTATGCCGGGACGCCGGCCGAACTCCCTTGTAGTGTCATGTTACGGCCATACTGCCTGCATCTAAGACGATACACGTCATATATATACAGGTGCGCATACTAAATGACATTATGGCCATATTCAACAACTGTTTCTTAAAACTGTTAACATCATATATGTATCGAATATGAATGAGGTCTCGCCCACCTCATTACATATTACACGACTAGTATGACTAGTCAATTTTTTTATACCATTAAGTAAGAGAAATATTCGTACCGGCACCGGGAATCGAATACAGGACCTCTAAGCTGTGCTCGCTGAGTTCTCTAACCAACGGATCTATGACGGGACCCGATTCACGACGCCGGCCGAACTCCCCTCGTAGTGTCATGTTTCGGCCTTACTGCCTGCCTTTAAGACGATACACGTCATATATATACTGGAGCGCATATTAAATGACTTTATGGCCATATTCAACAACGGTTTCTTAAAACTGTTAACATCATATATGTATCGAATATGAATGAGGTCTCGCCCACCTCATTACATATTACACGACTAGTATGACTAGTCACTTATTTTATTCCATTAAGTACGAGAAAAATTCGTACCGGCACCGGGAATCTTACCCAGGACCTCTCAGCTGTGCGCGCTGAGTGGTCTCTAACCAACTGAGCTATGCCGGGACCCGATTCACGACGCCGGCCGAACTCCCCTCGTAGTGTCATGTTACGGCCTTACTGCCTGCATCTAAAACGATACACGTCATATATATATATATATATATATATATATATATATATATATATATATACAGGAGCGCATATTAAATGACTTTATGGGCATATTCAACAACAGGTTCGTAAAACTGTTAACATCATAAATGTATCGAATATGAATGAGATCTCGCCCACCTCATTACATAATACACGACTACTATGACTAGTCAATTTCTTTTATATCATTAAGTACGAGAAAAATTCGTACCGGCACCGGGAATCGAACACAGGACCTCTCAGCTGTGCGCGCTGAGTGCTCTCTAACCAACTGAGCTATGCCGGGACCCGATTCACGACGCAGGCCGAACTCCCCTCGTAGTATCATGTCACGGGCTTACTGCCTGCATCTAAGACGATACACGTCATATATATACAGGTGCGCATATTAAATGACATTATGGCCAAATTCAACAACAGTTTCTTAAAACTGTTAACATCATATAGGTATCGAATTTGAGTGAGGTCTCCCCCACCTCATTACATATTACACAACTAGTATGACTAGTCAATTTGTTTTATACCATTAAGTACGAGAAAAATTCGTACCGGTACCGGGAATCGAACCCAGGACCTCTCAGCTGTGCGCGCTGAGTGCTCTCTAACCAACGGAGCTATGACGGGACCCGATTTACGACGCCGGCCGAACTCCCCTCGTAGTGTCATGTTACGGCCTTACTGCCTGCATCTAAAACGATACACGTCATATATATACAGGAGCGCATATTAAATGACTTTATGGCTATATTCAAAAACAGGTTCGTAAAACTGTTAACATCATAAATGTATCGAATATGAATGAGATCTCGCCCACCTCATTACATAATACACGACTACTATGAATAGTCAATTTCTTTTATACCTTTAAGTACGGGAAAAATTCGTACCGGCACAGGGAATCGAACACAGGACCTCTCAGCTGTGCGCGCTGATTGCTCTCTCACCAACTGAGCTATGCCGGGACCCGATTCACGACGCCGGCAGAACTCACCTCGTAGTGTCATGTCACGGCCTTACTGCCTGCATCTAAGACAATACACGTCATATATATACAGGTGCGCATATTAAATGACATTATGGCCAAATTCAACAACAGTTTCTTAAAACTGTTAACATCATATATGTATCGAATTTGAATGAGGTCTCCCCACCTCATTACATATTACACGACTATTATGACTAGTCAATTTCTTTTATACCATTAAGTACGAGAAAATTCGTACCGGTACCGGGAATCGTACCCAGGACATCTGAGCTGTTCGCGCTGAGTGCTCTCTAACAAACTGAGCTATGCCGGGACCCGATTCACGACACCGGCCGAACTCCCCTCGTAGTGTCATGTTACGGCCTTACTGCCTGCATCTAAGACAATACACGTCATATATATATATATATATATATATATATATATATATATATATATATATATATATATATATATACAGGAGCGCATATTAAATGACTTTATGGCCATATTCAACAACAGTTACTTAAAACTGTTTACATCATATATGTATCGAATATGAATGAGGTCTCGCCCACCTCATTACGTATTACACGACTAGTATGACTAGTCAATTTTTTTTATAATATTAAGTAAAAGAGAAATTCGTACCGGCACCGGGATTCGAACCCAGGACCTCTCAGCTGTGCGCGCTTAGTGCACTCTATCCAAATGAGCTATGCCGGGACCCGATTCACGACGCCGGCCGAACTCCCACAGGGAATCGTAGTGTCATGTTACGTCCTTACTGCATGCATCTAAGACGATACACGTCATATATATACAGGAGCGCCTTTTAGATGACTTTATGGCCATATTCAACAACAGTTTCTTAAAACTGTTAACATCATATATGTATCTATTATGAATGAGGTCTCGCCCACCTCATTACATATTACACGACTAATATGACTAGTCATTTTTCATACCATTAAGTACGAGAAAAATTCGTACCGGCACCGGAAATCGTACCCATGACCTCTCGGCTGTGCGCGCTGAGTGCTCTCTAATGAACTGAGCTATGCCGGGACCCGATTCACGACGCCGGCCGAACTCCCCTCGTAGTGTCATGTTACGGCCTTACTGCCTGCATCTAAGACTATACACGTCATATATATATATGAGGAGCGCATATTAAATAACTTTATGGCCTTTATGGCCATATTCAACAACAGTTTCTTAAAACTGTTATCATCATATATATGTATCGAATATGAATGAGGTCTCGCCCACCTCATTACATATTGCACGACTAGACTATATAACTAGTCAATTTTTTTTATACCATTAAGTACGAGAAAATTTCGTACCGGCACCGGGGATCGAACCCAGGACCTCTCAGCTGTACGCGCTGTGTGCTCTCTAACCAACTGAGCTATGCCAGGACCCGATTCACGTCGCCGGCCGAACTCCAATCGTAGTGTCATGTTATTACACGTCATATATATATACAGGAGCGCATATTACATGATTTTATGGCCATATTCAACAACAGTTTCTTAAAACTCTTAACATCATATATGTAACGAATATGAATGAGGTCTCGCCCACCTCATTACATATTACACAACTAGTATGATTAGTCAATTTCTTTTATACCATTAAGTACGAGAAATATTCGTACCGGCAGCGGGAATCGAACCCAGGACCTCTCAGCTGTGCGCGCTGAGTGCTCTCTAACCAACTGAGATATGCCGGGACCCGATTCACGACGCCGGCCGAACTCCTACGTAGTGTCACGACGCTTTATGGCCATATTCAACAACAGTTTCTTAAAACTGTTAACATCATATATGTATCGAATATGAATGAGGTCTCCGAATTTCTTTTACGAGAAAAATTCGTACCGGCACCGGGAATCGAACCCAGGACCTCCTGTTACGGCCTTACTGTGGTGTGATTCTTACCGGCACCGGGGATCGAACCCAGGACCTTCAGCTGTGCGCGCTGAGTGCTCTCTAAAAACTGAGCTATGCATCTTCAGACGATATGTTACACTTACTGTCATATATCATATATATACAGGAGCGCATATTAAATGACTTTATGGCCAAATTCAACAACAGTTTCTTAAAACTGTTAACATCATATATGTATCGAATATGAATGAGGTCTCGCCCACCTCATTACATATTACAGGACTAGTTTGATTGGTCAATTACTTTTATACAATTAAGTACGACAAAAATTCGTACCGGCACCGGGAATCGAACCTAGGACTTCTCAGCCGTGCGCGCTGAGTGCTCTGTAACCAACTGAGCTATGCCGGGACCCGATTCACGACGCCGGCCGAAACTCCCTCGTAGTGTCATGTTACGGCCTTTCTGCCTGCATCTAAGACGATACACGTCATATATATATATATATATATATATATATATATATATATATATATATATATATATATATATATACAGGAGCGCATATTAAATGACTTTATGGGCATATTACACGTCATATATATACAGGAGCGCATATTATGACTTTATGAATATTTCTTAAACTGTTAACATAATATATGTAGCCGACTATGAATGAGGTCTCGCCCACCTCATTACATATTACAGGACTAGTATGATTGGTCAATTACTTTTATACAATTAAGTACGACAAAATTCGTACCGGCACCGGGAATCGAACCTAGGACTTCTCAGCCGTGCGCGCTGAGTGCTCTGTAACCAACTGAGCAACTACTGTTTCTTAAAACTGTTAACATCATATATGTATCGAATATGAATGAGGTCTCGCCCGCCTCATTACGTATTACACGACTAGTATGACTAGTCAATTTCTTTTATAACATTAAGTACGAGAAAAATTGTGTACCGGCACCGGGAATCGAACCCAGGACATCTCAGCTGTGCGCGCTGAGTGCTCTCTAACCAACTGAGCTATGCCGGGACCCCATTCATGACGAAGGGCGAACTCCCCTCGTAGTGTCATGTTAAGGCCTTACTGCCTGCTCTTAAGACGATACACGTCATATATATATATACATATATATATATATATATATATATATATATATATATATATATATATATATATATATATATACAGGAGCGCATATTAAGTGACTTTATGGCCATATTCAACAACAGTTTCTTAAAAGTGTTAACATCATATATGTATCGAATATGAATGAGGTCTCGCCCACATCATTACATATTACACGACTAGTATCACTAGTCAATTTCTTTTATACCATTAAGTACGAGAAAAATTGGTACCGTCACCGGGAATCGAACCCAGGACCTCTCAGCAGTGAGCGCTGAGTGCTTTCTAACCAACTGAGCTATGCCGGGACGCCGGCCGAACTCCCCTTGTAGTGTCATGTTACGGCCATACTGCCTGCATCTAAGACGATACACGTCATATATATACAGGTGCGCATACTAAATGACATTATGGCCATATTCAACAACTGTTTCTTAAAACTGTTAACATCATATATGTATCGAATATGAATGAGGTCTCGCCCACCTCATTACATATTACACGACTAGTATGACTAGTCAATTTTTTTATACCATTAAGTAAGAGAAATATTCGTACCGGCACCGGGAATCGAATACAGGACCTCTAAGCTGTGCTCGCTGAGTTCTCTCTAACCAACGGATCTATGACGGGACCCGATTCACGACGCCGGCCGAACTCCCCTCGTAGTGTCATGTTTCGGCCTTACTGCCTGCCTTTAAGACGATACACGTCATATATATACTGGAGCGCATATTAAATGACTTTATGGCCATATTCAACAACGGTTTCTTAAAACTGTTAACATCATATATGTATCGAATATGAATGAGGTCTCGCCCACCTCATTACATATTACACGACTAGTATGACTAGTCACTTATTTTATTCCATTAAGTACGAGAAAAATTCGTACCGGCACCGGGAATCTTACCCAGGACCTCTCAGCTGTGCGCGCTGAGTGGTCTCTAACCAACTGAGCTATGCCGGGACCCGATTCACGACGCCGGCCGAACTCCCCTCGTAGTGTCATGTTACGGCCTTACTGCCTGCATCTAAAACGATACACGTCATATATATATATATATATATATATATATATATATAGGAGCGCATATTAAATGACTTTATGGGCATATTCAACAACAGGTTCGTAAAACTGTTAACATCATAAATGTATCGAATATGAATGAGATCTCGCCCACCTCATTACATAATACACGACTACTATGACTAGTCAATTTCTTTTATATCATTAAGTACGAGAAAAACTTCGTACCGGCACCGGGAATCGAACACAGGACCTCTCAGCTGTGCGCGCTGAGTGCTCTCTAACCAACTGAGCTATGCCGGGACCCGATTCACGACGCAGGCCGAACTCCCCTCGTAGTATCATGTCACGGGCTTACTGCCTGCATCTAAGACGATACACGTCATATATATACAGGTGCGCATATTAAATGACATTATGGCCAAATTCAACAACAGTTTCTTAAAACTGTTAACATCATATAGGTATCGAATTTGAGTGAGGTCTCCCCCACCTCATTACATATTACACAACTAGTATGACTAGTCAATTTGTTTTATACCATTAAGTACGAGAAAATTCGTACCGGTACCGGGAATCGAACCCAGGACCTCTCAGCTGTGCACGCTGATTGCTCTCTAACCAACTGAGCTATGCCGGGACCCGATTCACAACGCCGGCCGAACTCCCCTCGTAGTGTCATGTTACGGCCTTACTGCCTGCATCTAAGACTATACACGTCATATATATACAGGAGCGCATATTAAATAACTTTATGGCCAAATTCAACAACAGTTTCTTAAAACTGTTAACATCATATATGTATCGAATATGAATGAGGTCTCGCCTACCTCATTACATATTACACAACTAGTATGACTAGTCAATTTCTTTTATACCATTAAGTACGAGAAAATTCGTACCGGTACCGGGAATCGAACCCAGGACCTCTCAGCTGTTCGCGCTGAGTTCTCTGTAACAAACTGAGCTATGCCGGGACCCGATTCACGACGCCGGCCGAACTCCCCTCGTAGTGTCATGTTACGGCCTTACTGCCTGAATCTAAGACGATACACGTCATATATATATATATATATATATATATATATATATATATATATATATATATACAGGAGCGCATATTAAATGACTTTATGGCCATATTCAACAACAGTTACTTAAAACTGTTAACGTCATATATGTATCGAATATGAATGAGGTCTCGCCCACCTCATTACATATTACACGACTAGCATGACTAGTCAATTTTTTTATACTATTAAGTAAAAGAGAAATTCGTACCGGCACCGGGAATCGAACCCAGGACCTCGCAGCTGTGCGCTCTAAGTGCTCTCTATCCAACTGAGCTATGCCGGGACCCGATTCACGACGCCGGCCGAACTCCCTCGTAGTGTCATGTTACGGCCTTACTGCATGCATCTAAGACGATACACGTCATATATATACAGGAGCGCATATTAGATGACTTTATGGCCATATTCAACAACAGTTTCTTAAAACTGTTAACATCATATATGTATCTATTATGAATGAGGTCTCGCCCACCTCATTACATATTACACGACTAATATGACTAGTCATTTTTTTATACCATTACGTGCGAGAAAAATTCGTACCGGCACCGGGAATCGAACCCAGGACCTCTCGGCTGTGCGCGCTGAGTGCTCTCTAACCAACTGAGGTATGCCGGGACTCGATTGACGACGCCGGCCGAACTCCCCTCGTAGTGTCATGTTACGGCCTTACTGCCAGCATCTAAGACTATACACGTCATATATATACAGGAGCGCATATTAAATGACTTTATGGCCATATTCAACAACAGTTTCTTAAAATTGTTATCATCATATATATGTATCGAATATGAATGAGGTCTCGCCCACCTCATTACATATTGCACGACTAGTATATCTAGTCAATTTTTTTTATACCATTAAGTACGAGAAAATTTCGTACCGGCACCGGGAATCGAACACAGGACCTCTCAGCTGTACGCGCTCTGTGCTCTCTAACCAACTGAGCTATGCCGGGACCCGATTCACGACGCCGGCCGAACTCCCCTCGTAGTGTCATGTTACGGCCTTACTGCATGCATCTTAGACGATACACGTCATATATATATACAGGAGCGCATATTACATGATTTTATGGCCATATTCAACAACAGTTTCTTAAAACTCTTAACATCATATATGTATCGAATATGAATGAGGTCTCGCCCACCTCATTACATATTACACAACTAGTATGACTAGTCAATTTCTTTTATACCATTAAGTACGAGATAAATTCGTACCGGCACCGGGAATCGAAACCAGGACCTCTCAGCTGTGCGCGCTGAGTGCTCTCTAACCAACTGAGATATGCCGGGACCCGATTCACGACGCCGGCCGAACTCCCCTCGTAGTGTCATGTTACGGTCTTACTGCCTGAATCTAAGACGATACACGTCATATATATATACAGGAGCGCATATTAAATGACTTTATGGCCATATTCAACAACAGTTTCTTAAAACTGTTAACATCATATATGTATCGAATATGAATGAGGTCTCGCCCACCTCATTACATATTACACGACTAGTATGACTAGTCAATTTCTTTTATACCATTAAGAAACAGAAAAATTCGTACCGGCACCGGGAATCGAACCCAGGACCTCTAAGCTGTGCGCGCAGAGTGCTCTCTAACCAACTGAGCTATGGCGGGACCCGATTCACGACGCCGGCCGAACTCCCCTCGTAGTGTCATGTTACGGCCTTACTGCCTGCATCTAAGACGATACACGTCATATATATATATATATATATATATATATATATATATATATACAGGAGCGCATATTAAGTGACTTTATGGCCATATTCAACAACAGTTTCTTAAAAGTGTTAACATCATATATGTATCGAATATGAAGGAGGTCTCGCCCACCTCATTACATATTACACGACTAGTATGACTAGTCAATTTCTTTTATACCATTAAGAAACAGAAAAATTCGTACCGGCACCGGGAATCGAACCCAGGACCTCTAAGCTGTGCGCGCAGAGTGCTCTCTAACCAACTGAGCTATGGCGGGACCCGACTCACGACGCCGGCCGAACTCCCCTCGTAGTGTCATGTTACGGCCTTACTGCCTGCATCTAAGACGATACACTTCATATATATATATATATATATATATATATATATATATATATATATATATATTTATATATACAGGAGCGCATATTAAATGACTTTATGGCCGTATTCAACAACTGTTTCTTAAAACTGTTAACATCATATATGTATCGAATATGAATGAGGTCTCACCCACCTCATTACATATTACAAGGCTAGTATGACTAGTCAATTTCTTTTATACCATTAAGTACAAGAAAAATTCTTACCGGCACCGAGAATCGAACACAGGACCTTTCAGCTCTGCGCGCTGAGTGCTCTATAACCAAATGAGCTATGCCGGGACCCGATTCACGACGCCGGCCGAACTCCCTCGTAGTGTCATGTTACGGCCTTTCTGCCTGCATCTAAGACGATACACGTCATATATATACAGGAGCGCATATTAAATGACTTTATGGCCATATTGAACAACTGTTTCTTAAAACTGTTAACATCATATATGTATCGAATATGAATGAGGTCTCGCCCACCTCATTACATATTACACGACTAGTATGTCTAGTCAATTTTTTTATACCATTAAGAACGAGAAAAATTCGTACCGGCACCGGGAACCGAACCCAGGACCTCTCAGATGTGCGCGCTGAGTGCTCTCTAACCAACTGAGCTATGCCGGTACCCGATTCCCGACGCCGGCCGAACTCCCCTCGTAGTGTCATGTTACGGCATTACTGCCTGCATCTAAGACGATACACGTCATATATATATATATATATATATATATATATATATATATATATATATATATTTTTTTAGGAGCGCATATTAAATGACTTTAAGGCCATATTCAACAACAGTTACTTAAAACTGTTAACATCATAAATGTATCGATTATGAATGAGGACTCGCCCACCTCATTACATATTACACGACTAGTATGACTAGTCAATTTTTTTATACCATTAAGCAAAGAGAAATTCGTTCCGGCACCGGGAATCGAACCCAGGACCTCTGAGCTGTGCGCGCTGAGTGCTGCCTAACCAACTGAGCTATGCCGGGACCCGATTCACGACGCCGGGCAAACTCCCCTCGTAGTGTCATGTTACGGCCTTACTGCCTGCATCTAAAACGATACACGTCATATATATACAGGAGCGCATATTAAATGACTTTATGGCCATATTCAACAACAGTTACTTAAAAGTTTTAACATCATATATGTATCGAATATGAATGAGGTCTCGCCCACCTCATTACATATTACACGACTAGTATGACTAGTCAATTTTTTTTATACCGTTAAGTACGCGAGTAATTCGTACCGGCACTGGGAATCGTACCCAGGACCTCTCAGCTGTGCGCGCTGAGTGCTCTCTAACCAACTGAGCTATGCCGGGACCCGATTCACGACGCCGGCCGAATCGTGTTCGATTCTCGGTGCCGGTACGAATTTTTCTCGTACTTAATGGTATAAAAGAAACTGACTAGTCATACTAGCCTTGTAATATGTAATGAGGTGGGCGAGACCTCATTCATATTCGATACATATATGATGTTAACAGTTTTAAGAAACAGTTGTTGAATATGCCCATGAAATCATTTAATATGCGCTTCTGTATATATATGACGTGTATCGTCTTAGATGCAGGCAGTAAGGCCGTAACATGACACTACGAGGGGAGTTTCGGCCGTCGTCGTGAATCGGGTCCCGGCATAGCTCAGTTGGTTAGAGAGCACTCAGCGCGCACGGCTGAGAAGTCCTAGGTTCGATTCCCGGTGCCGGTACGAATTTTTCTCGTACTTAATTGTATAAAAGTAATTGACTAGTCATACTAGTCGTGTAATATGTAATGAGGTGGGCGAGACCTCATTCATATTCGATACATATATGATGTTAACAGTTTTAAGAAACTGTTGTTGAATATGGCCATAAAGTCATTTCATATGCGATCCTGTATATATATGACGTGTATCGTCTTAGATGCAGGCAGTAAGGCCGTAACATGACACTACGAGGGGAGTTCGGCCGGCGTCGTGAATCGGTTCCCGGCATAGCTCAGTTGGTTAGAGAGCACTCAGCGCGCACAGCTGTGAGGTCCTGGGTTCGATTCCCGGTGCCGGTGCGAATTTTTCTCGTACTTAATGGTATAAAAAAATTGACTAGTCATACTAGTCGTGTAATATGTAATGAGGTGGGCGAGACCTCATTCATATTCGATACATATATGATGTTAACAGTTTAAGAAACTGTTGTTGAATATGGCCATAAAGTCATTTAATATGCGCTCGTGTATATATATGACGTGTATCGTCTTAAATGCAGGCAGTAAGGCCGTAACTTGACACTACGAGGGGAGTTCGGCCGGCGTCGTGAATCGGGTCCCGGCATAGCCCAGTTGGTTAGAGAGCACTCAGCGCGCACAGCTGTGAGGTCCTGGGTTCGATTCCCGGTGCCGGTGCGAATTTTTCTCGTACTTAATGGTATAAAAAAATTGACTAGTCATACTAGTCGTGTAATATGTAATGAGGTGGGCGAGACCTCATTCATATTCGATACATATATGATGTTAACAGTTTAAGAAACTGTTGTTGAATATGGCCATAAAGTCATTTAATATGCGCTCGTGTATATATATGACGTGTATCGTCTTAAATGCAGGCAGTAAGGCCGTAACTTGACACTACGAGGGGAGTTCGGCCGGCGTCGTGAATCGGGTCCCGCCATAGCTCAGTTGGTTAGAGAGCACTCAGCGCGCACAGCTGAGAGGTCCTGGGTTCGAATCCCGGTGCCGGTACGAATTTTTCTCGTACTTAATGGTATTAAAAAAAAACAATCTGAGTAGTCATACTAGTCGTGTAATATGTAATGAGTTGGGCGAGACCTCATTCATATTCGATACATAAATAATAACTTTATTAAGGCCATAAGCAATATATTTTCCCTTTATTTCAAAGTAATGAATTCGTACTTATTAAGACATGCTTTAACATGCGATAGAGTTCGATTTCTGTTTCGACAGATTACACAGTACAGTTTCGTTAAAGTCAGCAGAACCACAATCCAGTCCTCTAACATGCGGAAATGCGTACGCTTACAATTTATTCACGAACTCAGTCTTGGCAACAGCTGACATATAACGAAAGATACAGCGTCATTCGCGAGACTTCAAATTCTATTGTTTACTGGTAAATCAAAAACAGAGATTCAGTCGTGAGAGTTCCTTAAATCTGTATTGTTCTAAGTGACGACCTGAAACACCGATTTGAAATAAAGGTTAATAATCAGAAGCGTGGTGTTTAGTGAATGCAATACCGTCTTTTTAGAAGATTCGCGGGTAAAATAGCGTCACTCTGTTACGTCACAAAGGACGCGGTCCCAGAATTTATAAATGGACATGAAACGTCCAAAACGCGGTCACTAGTTTTTGGTCAATACGGCGGTCATGGAGTAGCGCTCGTAACTTCCCAATGTCCTGGAAGAAATCCAGGAAATGGCATCACCTTCTAACAGCACCAGGGTTCGCCCTACTATCTATTGTAAGTAAAATCATCAGATCATTCTTTAGACGTTTCATTTAACTAGTTCATCTTGGTACTTTAGTGTTAACAGAAATTTTCATACTTTCTAAATCATTCAATCTCAATATTTAATCATTTGTCTGTAGTAAATTGATATCTTGTAAATAAACTTAGTAATAGTGGATTTCTAAAATTGTGATTATTTCGAAAGCCTGCGATCACATTCTAAGTAGGAATCCCTCCTATCCATAAGGAAGTACAGTTTATAAAGTATAACGCAGTGTCTGATTCGTTTGTGTTATCTTGATAGAGATTATAACTCGCGATTATCTCAAAGATAAGCCATCCGCCCTTGTCGTGGCAAGTGGCACGTCAAATTACTGGTGTTATATATGGCAGAGCTCAACAGTAAATTTTGGTGTCAGATATGGTATAATAAATATTGGTGTCAGATATAGTATAACAAAAATTGGTGCCGGAAATGGGCACAACAAAAAGCTGGTGGTCAGAAGCGTTATACGACGCGAAATATTTATAGATGTGTTCTATTCAATTGCGACCTAGGTGACGATCGCACAATAAAAATTTTGGTATCAGAAATGTTGCATTCGATGCGATTTTCCCTAGACTTTCTCAGTGAAAATTTAACTTTTTAATTCAATGTGACCCGAGAATATCACAGGTTTTCGATTTTCCAAGTGTAGAGGCAATCTGAATTGATATTGATGATAAAAGTGTAATTGTATTAATGCTTATTTACTGTGTAGTGTATTTCAATGCTTCTAGTGAAATAGAATGTGACTTATTTTTTTACCAGTAAAGTGATAAAATTAAGTGAGTTCGAACTTAGCAGCTTGAGCGAGTATATGTCCCTTAACGTATAACTATACATAAGCATAATGTACGTACAGTGTATTGAATTTATTATTCCGATAGTTATGCATTCATTTCTTTAATTGAATACGCAAATTGATTGCGATATTTTTTCTGAACTTTTGACAATATTATCAGCACTATAATAAATCTTGTTTTGAAATAATTTAACAATTTGTAAATTTTATTTAATCGTGTTACAAAATGAAAACCCATGTGCAAATTATAGACCGACTAAAAGCTGAACTAGCAGCAGTTTACGCCTCACGAGTTCGTGTTAAGGACTTAACAATCGCTAGTTCTTTGAAAGAATGGAATGAATTACCTAATAGTCTTCCAGTTTGCGAATTCTTTAATAATATAAATTCTGCAGCTAAAATGGGAAATTTGAATGATGATGACAAGCGGCACATCATCAAACTAAAAGTAATAGGCCCTGCAGCCGAATTCTTAAATAGTAGACCAGATTTGACTGAGGATGGCGCTACATATGAAAATCTTCAAATCGCATTTGAAGAAAGTTTTAAAGAAAAGCTTCCGATAATTTTCATTATACTCAGTTACAAACCGCATCTCAAAAGAAAGGAGAAAATCCTGAAGTATTTGCCGATAGAGTAAAAGCCCTCAGCCTAAAAACAATTAAAGTTGCAGGAAGCGAAACCGAACGGAAAATATTAACTGAAGAAGCGGTTAGACGTCTTCTAGCAGCTTATATCGCTGGCTTGAAAGGTGAAGTAGGAAAACAAGTGCAACTCGGAATGCCTAAGAATATGAAGGATGCCGTTCAATTAGCTGTAATTGCTTACAATATAGAAACAAACGGAGGGAATAGGCACGAAGCGATCCCTAGAAACGTTTTCTCAGTAAACGACCAGATAACTTGTTTTAATTATAACAAACAGGGACAAATGTCTAGATATTGTCGCAGCAAAAGACAACAGATGAAGGGTAATTACTCTGCTCACACAGCTCAGCCTCGAACAGCACAATTTCAAAAGGGAACTAATTCCAAACTCCCTGAAGCAGTTAGGAGTTATAGAAAAACAACTTGTATGTTTCAATTGTAAGAAAGAGGGATACATTGCCATATATTGCAGAAGTAAGAAGAATGTTTTTCAAAAACAAGCTAATAATTCGATAAAACACAACCGCCTCAATGTGCGCCCCGGCAGAGAGGCAATAAAGCTACCTTCTCTCCTTTCCGTGGTAAGACCTCACACAGAAGCTCTCATGGTAGAAGTAAAAGTGGACGGGATTAAACATAAATGGTTAATCGATACAGGTGCCACAGTATCGATAGTACAACCAGGTGTAGCAGCAGCACCGGTTAAGTCATCGCAAATGGTAGCGATTGGGGTAACGGGACATCATCTTGAAATCGAGAGATCTCAAATGATTGAATTTGAATTTAATAATGATGTGCGAAAGCGGCACGAGTTTTTAGTGTACCCAATGTCGTTTGGACCGGAGGTATCAGGCATCCTCGGTCTTGATTTTATGAGAGAAAATAGTATTTCTCTAGATGTTCTAACTGGTAAACTGAAAACCGATGGAAGATGGGTAAACCTGATAAACGAATCGACACGTTGCGAAAAGGTAGGCGTGTTCGTACCCGGTATGGCCACCCGGAAACTTTCGGCGACCCACAAACAATCTGTTTTAAACGTGAGTCTGCCGTATCAAGTAGAACGTGTTCAGAGGGAACAATCAGTAAGTCCTAGGACAATCCAATCTCTTCAGAAGTTTAACATGTCTGATGAATTAAGTATATTTAATAGTAGGAGAGTTACTATTCCGCCTAGAAGTGAGGTTACGTTGTTGGGTAATTTTAATAAGACATTTTGTAGGAATAGCTCATCACTATTTCAGAAGGTAATTTTACTCCGGTACCCATGGTAATGGACCCCAGTGATTTTGGTATTAACGGAGTATATATTTCTCGTATGTTACTGCAGGTCGACCCAAGTGAACAATTTCCCAAGGTTCCGGTGAAACTTATAAATTGCTCAGGTGAAGCAGTAGAAGTACCTCGAAATAAGTTGCTGGGTACTACTCAGGTAGTCTCAGTCGAAGACAAAGAGATTCGAGATTATGATAGTAAGAACAATGCTGTTGATGTAGTCAGTTCCGTACGTGTGGAATTAGAGTCCTCCTCTCAGGCAAACATGTTAGAAAGCATAGATTTAAGTCACTTGAAAGATGACGAGAAAAGAGTTATTAAGAACGTTCTTATGGAATACAACGACGTATTTCAGGACCCGAAGGAGAATAAGTAAGGTTGTACTAGTAAAGTAAAACATAGGATCGATACAGGGAACGCGCATCCTATAAAGAAAAATCCATACAGATTGCCATATAAGTATAAAGAAGTAGTGAAGAAGATGATAGAAGACATGTTAGAAGAAAACATAATTCGTCCCTCATGTAGTCCATGGGGTGCACCGATTGTGTTAGTACCAAAAAAATCTCCCGACGGTTGCGATAAAATCCGGTTTTGTACTGTTTTTCGTGGTTTAAATTCACTTACTCACGGTGACTCATACCCCATTCCCAATACAGCTGAAACATTAGAAAGTCTCTCCGGGACAAAGTATTTTAGTAAAATTGACTTATACAGCAGCTTTTGGCAAGTGGAAATCGAAGAAAAAGATGAAGAAAAGACAGCTTTCAACACCCCACTAGGTTCTTATGAATATAACAGAATGGCATTTGGTTTGGTTGGAGCCCCAAGCACATATCAGAGATTGATGGACGGAGTACTATCCGGCCTAAAAGGCGTATCTTTTTTTGTGTATATTGATGACATTTTTCTGTACAGTTCAACCGTAGAAGAGCATGCTGAAAGACTTCGAGAAGTTTTACAAAGATTAAGAGAAGCAAACTTAGAAGAACAGCCTGTGAAGTGTACATTTGCCGTGCACGAAATCGACTATCTCGGACATGTATTATATAGAAATGGCATTCGCCCAGATCCAAAGAAAGTACAAGCTGTACAAGAATTTCCGGTTCCTAAAAATGTTAAGGAAGTCCGCTTATTTCTTGGCTTAGTTGTTGCTATCGCAGGCAAATAGCAGATTTTGCTGAGATTGTAAAACCACTTACCGAACTTACAAGAAAAGATAAACAATTTGTATGGCTAGAACCACAACAAGAATCCTTTGACATATTGAAAAAAGTCTTGTGCAGTGAACATATTTTGAAATATCCCGATTTCAAACAACTGTTCATTTTAGCGACTGACGCCTCAGGAGTTGCCCTCGGAGCAGTGTTATCTCAAAAGTTGGTTCGGAAGAGCCTCCCGTAGCATACGCCTCTAGAGTTTTGAATAAAGCTGAACGAAATTATAGCACGACAGGAAGGGAATTACTAGCACTTGTATAGGCCACGAAACATTTTCGTTGTTATCTATATGGTCATGAGTTCATAGCCGTGACCGATCACGCAGCTCTCCGCTAGTTAATGAGCTTAAAGGAACCAAATTCTAGACTACTTCGTTGGACTTTAAGACTTTATGAATTTCAATTCCAAGTCCAATACAAACCCGGTAAACGTCACCAAAACGCTGACGCTTTATCCCGAACGCACAATGTTTTCGCTATAAAAAGTGAGCAGTTAGACAGTCAATCACTCAGAAATTTTCAGATGGCAGAACCAAAGTACATTTTGTTTTGTTTAATATTGGTCGACCAGCAAACTTGCTATACAGACCACTGTTAAATTATGGAATATCACATGCAGAATATGATGCTGAGGTTGGCTCTAAAGGCTCCTCTAATTAATTTAAATTAATTAATTGAACATTTTTTTTAATTATGTGAACATAAGTATGATGATTTTCTGTGTTAAATTATGAAGAGTCATCAGTGTCACTAAGAAGGATGTCTTGAGGGAGTTTCCTTTTAAGTCGAGATGGCTGACAAGATCTTGCTCCAATGTTATATGTCACAGCTCCAGGAACACCAGGAAGTTTGTTGAAGAAAGATTTTGACATTGAATGGATGTACTGTTCTAGTGGAAGAATTCCCAATTCTTGATGCAGTTGTTGATTTCTTACAAACCAGGGGGCATTTGTTGCAGTACGCAGGAACTTGTTCTGGATAACTTGTAGGCGATGCATGTGTGTCTTATTTGCAGTCCCCCACACTGGCGCTGCATAAGTTAAAAGAGGTCGTACAAGCGAGGTGTAGAGTAGCATTGAACAGTCCAATCCAGTTTGTGAACGTCTATTAACCAAAGGGTATAATTTTCGAATTCTAGAAGATGTTAGTGTAACAATGCGAGTTATATGGGCATTCCATGTAAGTTTCGTGGCTAATAATATTCCCAAATATTTGACAGCTTCTTGACTAGAGAGCCATGTAACTTGTTCATTTAGAAGAACCAAAGGAGGTGGATTATGAATAGGCCTTAAAGAGAAGATTTTAGCTTCTGTCCTGGTAATGTTGAGTAGTAATCTCCAGTCAGAGAACCATTTAGACAGCTCCTGTAAGGATGTCTGAAGAGTGCTGATTGCAGTATTTAAGTTACTATGAGAATAAAAGAGAACTGTATCGTCAGCATACATAGCTATGTGTGACGGTTGTAAACATGGAATGTCATATATGAAGATATTGAAGATAAGTGGTGATAGTAAAGATCCTTGTGGTACTCCGGCTAAATCTGGACGAAGCGTTGATTTAATGCCATCTATACGTACTGAGAACTGACGCTCAGATAAAAAACTTTTCACGATGCGTGTGAGATAGCCAGGAAAACCAATTCTGTATAATTTTAGCATTAAACCATCATGCCAAACAGTATCAAATGCTTGGGCAATATCCAGAAACACAGTGCAAAGTACATAGAACGAATAGAAGATACCGAAAGATTTAAGTTAGACGAAAACGGTATTCTGTTTCCATGATACTCCTATTGGAGCACACGAAGGTCAAAAACGTACATTAGAATTGTTTAGGCAACGATTTTACTGGCCGAATATGAAAATCGATATTGAAAATTATATCGCGAAATGTGTATCTTGTAACAAGAGCAAGACGGGTATACACCCTATAGCTTCGTTACAGAGCTTTGCTACTTGTTTAAAGCCTTTTGAACTAGTAAGTATGGACATTGTTGGTCCATTTCCCAAAACAACTTCAGGTAATATATATTTGTTGACTTTTATGAATGCTTTCACAAAGTATAGCGAAGCAATCCCGATTCCTGATCAGACTGCTGAAACAATAGCTAGAGAATTTGTTACGAAGATAGTAGCACGAGATGGCACCCCGAAAAAGCTACTTACAGATCAGGGTAGAAACTTTTTGTCTAAATTCTTTCAAGAAGTTTGTAAATTGTTACAAATTCAAAAAATACAAACGAGTCCGTATCACCCTATGTCGAATGGCTTAGTGGAACGCAGTCATCAAACGTTCACTAACATGTTATCACATTTTGTACGTGTAGATCAGAAAGATTGGGACAAATGGATAGCAATAGTCCAGTACACCGCACTCCGTAACGGGATATTCCCCACATTTTTTGCTACACGGTAGTGAAATTCAGCTCCCTTTTCCTAACGTTATCGTACGGAAATTTTCGAGAAGTGACATAACCGACGACCATGTTGAAGTTTCAGCAGATAAACTAGAAAAAGCTTACAAGGTAGTAAGAAACCGAATAGTTCGAAGTAAGACCGCACAAGCAAAGCAGTATAACAAAGATCCTAGAGTAAAGTTTCGTTGTCTCAAGGTAGGAGACTTTGTATTTCTATACTCTCCAGCAATTAAGAAAGGTGTAACGGAAAAATTGTCGAAACCATGGATTGGTCCATTTCAGGTGTAGAGAAACTAAATGATGTGAACTACAGAATTAAGTTCAAAGATGGTAGAACACAGGTAGTGCACCTAAACCGGTTGAAATTATGTCCCCCAGGGTCTGAAATTAAAGAAGGCAAGTTTGGTCCCCGGCAAGCAGTCGAAGACAGTAGTTTCAGTGAAGCGAAAACTATCGAAATAATTAAAGACGGCCCGAAGTCGTACGAAACTCCCCGTGAGGAACCAGCAGCCGTGGATAGTGACGACGGATGGTCCATGGAAGATGATATTCCCCTTAGTCAGTTACGAGTTCCGCAGAGTGATGATTTCGATGAGGAAGATGACATGCCATTAGCACAGTTAAGGGATCAATTACAGACCGCACCGAGAAAGATAACCACACAAACTAATGACCCTATCATGACAAATTCTGATGTGACGTCTCCTTCCTATGTTTCCTCTCGCCGTGAATATGTGAATTCAAATTATGATGATGATGCTAATTTAGATAACGATGAGGTAACTGAACCCATGTCACAGAATAGTCTTTGACATAGATATAATTTACGCTCCACACCGATTGATTAGATTGTTTTATTTCAAATTGTACACTCGCTACTACACTCTTGCTCACATTAGTAGTCTGTGACAACTTAGGATTTGATAGAGGTATGGTATTTTTAAAATAAAAAGACATTTTATTATCAGGAGATAAATGGACGATAATAATGGATTTAATATGTAATCCTACGATAATATATTGAGAAATCTGACGAAGAGTTTGAATTATTTAGAACGAGTAATTTCAAACGACACATTTGTTGTCAACGCGCAAAGACAATGGGAACTATATCAGGAACATTCGAACAACCCTATGCTATATGTGATTCGGTCGATAAAAAGAATAAGAGAGCAAGTTAACAAGGTAATGCTGAGAGTAGTCGAAATTGAAGTAGATTTGTTCCACAAAGAAACGAATCGCAAAAGAAGAGTTCTTATGAATATAGGTGGTTCATTTGCAAAATTCTTATTCGGAACTATGGACTCAGATGATATGGAACGTATTGATAAACAAATCTCGAAATTACATGGTAATCAAAAAGAACTAACAGATATTATTGACGCTCAGATAAAATACGTAAAGCAATTAAATGGAAAAGTTGAACAAAATCGCAAAGATCTACAGACCACTGTTGAGATAATAGATAAAAATATGTCCGATATGCATAGTCTTGTAACCCGACTTGCACATGTGTATACCATGTCCTTATCCCTGGTGTCACATTCCGTTCATATTTTAGAGAACGTCCATGTAATAGAAAAAACATTAAAATAATTAGTTCACAATCTTATCGAATTTAGGCAAGCCATTGATATAACCGCTACTGGTAGGCTAAGCACATACCTCCTACCACCCCACCTGATGGCTACGATCTTAAGTAGAATCTCATCAAAACTTCCCGAAGGCCTTACCTTGTTATCCTCTCTCGATACAAGTTCCGTATTTTTGTATTGCACATTAGTTCAAGTCCATGCATTAGCTGCTCACAACCATTTGCGTTTTTTTTATCAATATACCCTTCAAGTCCTGTGACAGGTACTTTGAAGTTTACCGTGCTCGTTCGTTGCCTAGAGCAACTAATTTGAATTCATTGGGTTCAAGTCTCATCATTCCCGATGCTCCGTACTTTGTCGTCACAAGTGATAGGCAATTGTATGCCCTCATGGAAGAGAATGATCTATGTCAATGTAGAGGTGAAGTGTATATGTTATGTCCTCCAGATGTTATTTTTTCAGCCTCCTTGCAATCACATTGTTCAGCAGCTCTATCTTTTGGAAAATCCTAGGAAGCAAGGAAACTGTGTGACCGAAACCAGTTGGATCACAACGGTGATCTGTATGGTACTGACCTGTATGGTACAGATCGTACCAGAAGAATTATTGGGTGTACAGCGTACCAGCTACCGTATGTATGACTAGAAGTTGTCGTAACCCAAACGCTACATGACCGTCAACTTCTACATTTATTATCCAAGGGACAGGTATTATTAATGTATCTGTAAACTGTCATTTTTATTCTGATCAGTTTAAACTGTTTCCCCATGTTTTTGGAAATCTGTATCCAGTATATGAGCCTAACGATGTTATTATCCGTGATATAACTTCTGAAATAGTTCATCCAGATCTAACTAAATCTATCTGAACAACATGTCATTACTTTAAAGAATATGCTTCCAAATATTAAAGATTTTAATAATGATGGTATAACCATAGAGAAATTACAAGATAAAATTAAAAGTGTGAAATCTAAAGTAGAAGAATCCCCCACATAAGAAAGTGCAAACCCCTGGCTAATTGCTTTAACCATAACAGGAGTTATATTGTGTCTTGCTTGTATGCTACAGACGTACCGACAATGTCCACGTCTACATGGTGTCCGGTTATATCAAACAACCGGAGACAGCAGAACCTTTACGAGAAGGCCAGAACGAGATGGAGCTTGGCCCAGTGCAAGAAACCAGAACTCCCAACCCTACTGCGAGGAAAGCAGATACACAATGGGGTTTAGGTTATAAAGCATTGAGAACAATCTATGAAGGAGCTTATGACGTATGGAGCTCCGGTATGGATAGAAGCAATACGAAGAAAGAAGGATATCGCAAAATACAGGAGAGTACAAAGACTCATTAATATAAAAATTGCCAAAGCTTATCGGACAATCTCTTACGACGCCTCATGTATCATAGCTGGAGTACTACCAATCAATATACTCATAGAACAAACAGTACAAACCTACATTGCAACGAAAGTTCACAATGGAAAATACGATGCACCCCTGGAATTAACATTTTGGCGACATCCTTCAGAAATTCCTGAAATTCGTAAAGTGGAAAATGGCATCAAGTATACAATTGAGGCTTATACAGACGGCAGTGAATCCGGAGACAACGTCGGTGCAGCAGGAATTATATACGAAAATGGCACTCTAATAAGCGAACTAAAATTCAAACTCCATAGCCAGTGTTCCAACAATCAAGCGGAACAAATCGCAATATTAAAAATACTGGAAAAAATAGAAGAAATTCAGAACGAAGACAACGACAAATCTGTTGCATTATATACGGATAGTAAAATTACTTTAGATTTATTGAAAAAACAGCTACAAAAGAAATCGATTAATAGAACTTATTAAAACAAAAATAATTAATTTGGCACATTCGAATTGGAAATTACATTTCGGCTGGATTAAAGGACATTCAGGATTAGAGGGGAATGAAATAGCAGATAGACTTGCAAAGCAAGCAGCAGCAGAAGACCGGGAAATCGTTTACGACAGAGTACCGAAAGAGGTTATTATAACACAGGAAAAAGAAAAAGGAATCGAAATGTGGCAGCAACAATGGACAGACTCAAGGAATGGAGCAATAAGTAAGGCTTACTTCCCATCAGTGAAGAATAGACTACGACAGAAAATTCCTTTCTTCCCAGAATTCACAGCAATAGTAACTGGCCATGGAAAGCTGAGGGCATACCTTCACAGATTTAGACTTTCAGACAACCCGATATGTCCATGTGGAGAAGAAGAACAAACTGCAGATCACGTCGTATTCCAATGCAAAAGATTATATAGAGAAAGAAAGGAAATGAGTAAAAGAATAAGAAACATTGGCGGAGATTGGCCTACGACTCATGACAAGCTAGTTAGCAAGTATTTGCAAATATTCATCCGTTTCACCAGCTCGATAAACTTCAATGATCTACAATAATATGCCAATTAATCATGACAGATTGCAATTAAAATATTATATTATACGATATCATAGTATGTATGAAGATTATAGCTAAACACGTGTATATTATAATACGTTAGATACTGTAAACTGATGAATTGAAATTACAAAGCATGTATTATTACTATGTAATGGGGCATGCAGTTAATAATTAAAAAAAAAAAACCAACCGATGTCTGCGCTGGCCCAGCTTCAACCAACACAGTCTTCGCCGGACCTAGATTTGTTTCAAGATCCTAGATACTACTCTTCGTTATGCAACAATCATCTTTTCGCCTCAATGAAGAACATTTTTATTGAAGATTATTATTTTTTTTACTGATCATTTTTCTAAATGACATGAATATTCTTGTATGTAACATGTAAGTGCTAAGTCTCAGATGATGCCATACACATGCCAAAAAACGCTACAGATCGGAGATTCATAACGTTAGATCGGCATATCACTTTGCAATGAAAAGAAAAAAAGTCGTAAATACTATCGAGTTAAATGACAGACAGCCCGCAAAGTTATAAATTAAAATATGCAGGAACTCAGTTTATATTACATTGTGCCTCGTTACGTAAATGCAGTACTCATTAAATGCATAGATATTAAATATGTATTAAATAGCAGCAGCCCTACCGCCATTATGATATCAATATCAGAAATTATATCAATTTTGAACTATTGCATATGAAAGTCAAAATCTTTGGCACTTCGCCCCCGTAAAGATTTTTCTTATAATCTGTAATGTGAATGATACAACACTACGTAACAAGACACAGACGATCCAATTCCTCAATAAGAATGAGTGATGGCCTCTGGAAAGGATTAAAATCCTGCAAGCCTGAATGATTCTGTAAGCCTAACAGACAAAAGTCTACTAAGACTCGTGTGATAGTCATATTCCACAGGATCCGACATGTCTTGCCATTAATTTGATTAGGAGTAATAGCGCGTGCCGATTACGGCAACGTCTTTTAAAAATAAGAGGGCATTGTTGTGCCCAGGGATTATGATAAGCAATCATAAATTTATTATGATCATAGCAATATATTTTCACTTCATTTTGAAAGTAATGAAATCGTACTTATTAAGACATGCTTTAACATGCGATAGAGTTCGCTTTCTGTGTCGATAGATTACACAGTACAGTTTAGTTGACGTCAGCAGAACCACAGTCCAGTGCTTTAACATGCAGAAATGCGTACGCTTACATTTTTTTCACGAACTCAGTCTTAGCAACAGCTGACATATAACGAAAGATACAGTGTCTCTCGCGAGACATCAATTTCTATTGGTTACTGGAATATCAAATCCTTAAATCTGTATTGTTCTAAGTGACGACTGGAAACACCGATTTGAAATAATGGTTAATAATCAGAAGCGTGGTGTTTAGTGAATGCAATACCGTCTTTTTAGAAGATTCGCGGGTAAAATAGCGTCACTCCGTTACGTCACAAAGGACGCGGTTCCAGAATTTATAAATGGGCATGAAACGTCCAAACGCGGTCACTAGTTATTGGTCAAGACGGCGGTCATGGAGTAGCGCTCGTAACTTCCCGATGTCCATGAAGAATTCCAGGAAATGGCATCACCTTCGAACAGCACCAGGGTTCGCCCCACTATCTATTGTAAGTAAAATCATCAGATCATTGTTTAGACGTTTCATTTAACTAGTTCGTCTTGGTACTTTAGAGTTAACAGAAATTTTCATACTTTCTAAATCATTCAATCTCAATATTTAATCATTTGTCTGTAGTAAATTGATATCTTGTAAATAAACTTAGTAATAGTGAATTTCTAAAATTGTGATTATTTCGAAAGCCTGCGATCACATTCTAAGTAGGAATCCCTCCTATCCATAAGGAAGTACAGTTTATAAAGTACAACGCAGTGTCTGATTCGTTTGTGTTATCTTGATAGAGATTATAACTCGCGATTATCTCAAAGATAAGCCATCCGCCCTTGTCGTGGAAAGGGGCACGACAAATTACTGGTGTCATATATGATAGAGCTCAACAATAAATTTTGGTGTCTGATATGGTATAATAAATATTGGTGTCAGATATAGCATACAAAAATTGGTGTCAGAAATGGGCACAACAGTACTTCTATTTGAGGCAACTATTGATTTGTTTACCATTCACAATTTGAAAACGGAAAAAACTAATTTCTTTGTGTATCATGAAGGAGAGGGAAGAAAAGGCGCAAATGAACTGTCATTATTTCTCATTTATGATATTCACGAATTTGTTCCAAAGAATATATCAGAATTACATATATTTTCTGTGAACTGTTGTGGATAAAATAACAACTCTCTTGTAAGGACTTGTTTTCTTTAACTGATATGAATCGCAGTGATAAAATTCTCCACTTCCATCCACTGAGAGGACATTCGTTCTTGCCACGTGATCGGAAGTTTTGGATGATAAAACGTGCTCTTAGGAGGAGAGACACAATTTACACATCCTACGAATATTGTGAGTTTATTGTTTCATTTTTAAAGAGTGGTGCATTTCCATTGAAAATAGTTGAAACAAGTGATGTTAAGGAATTTACAATCTGGTGGCCTCAATTTGATAAGAATATGAATAGTATCTAGAAATATAACATGAGCATAGAGACGAAACAACACTTAATTGTATCCCAGTTTAGTTATTTTGAATACTCGTTCAAAAAGAAAAGAGTCTTTTAACAAGACCTTGGATTAGTGGAATGTTAGAGCACACCTTTCGTCTGTCTCAGCCAGGAAGAGTTCCACACACATTTCCTATTCAAACATTGTATCCAGGTGGTAAAATTCCGGTAAACCTGAGAAAGATAGAGTATATTAAAAATTCCTTGATATATGACTGAGTTATATACTCATTTTTATGAACAGTTTTTGTCCTGACCAATTTCTGAAACTTAAACATTCATAAATTTCAAAGCAGAACAGTATGTCTGCAGTAAAAAATATTTGGTAAAGAAAGTATTTTTTAGCATGTATAACAAATTGTAATAAGAGTTCTCATGTGTTTATGTTCAAGCTGTGATGTTACACTACTCATCTATGAATAATAATAACGTCCTCCTTTTTGTACTGCAATTAATCTATAAAACTCATTTCAATTCGGAATGGTATGTCGTTTTCATTTCATACAGGTACCTAAGTCAACCAAGTTTGATTTTTACGCGAAAATGTTTCAATTACCAACATTTAACTATACAGAATCTGTTTCCCATAATGAAAAGATTATGCAGTAGGTTTTTTTTCGTCAGTGTACATTATTGTGGTAGACAGTTTTTTTTTTTCATTTCTCACAATATTGTTTCAAGTGATTTAAATACATTTCTGCAATGACACATCCATATATATAGGCTAGTAGTGAAATAACCCTGCAGCTTTGCAGACTGAATTGTTCATATTGACTATAATAAAAAGTCTAATACCATATCGGTAGAAAGTTCATAGTTTTCGAAAAAATATTTCTTCCTAAATCTTTAACGTCGTCGTTGTGGATAAATACTATGAATAGGATCTTGATTTCTCTCAATAGGAATAGAGAATGTAATACATTATTTTTTCCTTTGTCGTATTTGAATAGAATAGACGGTTTTCGTGTAAATTAAATAAAATTTATTGCAATTTTGTTGCCTGACTAACAAAACTAGACGTGGCAACCCTGATCAGCTGTTCTCACCCAATATGAGTAGAGGATAATTGGCAGTCAATGTCATCTTATCTCAGTGCTTTTCTACGTATGCAGAAAGGTTTCCGGCCGGATATTAATTATTGCAGATAGTACACTTAGTGGTCTTGAAAGTATTAGTTGAAAATAGCAAATATACATGTCAATATATTGTAAATATTAAAGTCATTGTTTATGAAAATGCCACTTAAAATATTGTAAATAGTAGTCAGTGTTTGTGAACGTGCTAGATAAGATAGTGTAAATTGTAAAGTTAGTAGTCATGGAAGTGCTTGTTAAAATTACTACGTTTTTATGAGGTATTCAAATCGATTTGAATGAAATTTCCGTATTGAATACGATGTCCCCGATTCCTGTTTCATGAAATTTTCAATACCTATTGAAAACGATCGGAATACGGAGGTTAACGAATGCGGAAACTGAAGTTTCGAAAGTAGTTATGTTTTCATCGACATGTTAGCATATTTGTCACACTGTAGGCCTGGGTTACAAACATTGTTCAGTTTTCTTAATAAGTCGCATGAAAACTTAACAGTCTGGAAGAATGGTAATAATGGCTTTCAGGAAAATACAAAATATTATGTGTTACAACACGCCTTTTCAACATACGTAATTGAGCTCGCTCTTTGTAAAACAGCTGACACATCAATCAAATGACGATTGGTCACTCGCTTAGCGTATTGAGATCGTTTTGAATACGATAAGCGTTTTCATGCAAATTTGAATACGATCCAGTGGATCCGATCCCACATTTTAAATGTATAGACCTTGACATTCAGAGTGTTTTCAACCCCTGTTTTCATGGAATTTTCAATACGGTAATCATATCTGTCTGCCAGGTAGTCCGTGACACGGACAACGTAATTCCAACATTTCGCAGTCGGAGTCGATATCGACTGACGAAATTGTTGAAAGGAAGAGAACATTTTAAATTTGTTCGAAAAAACACGGGCCGAAGGAGTCGCTGGAGTTTGCAATACGTAGCCTTTTGTTTACATGTCACGTTGGATGAGTTCAATGCCTCCGTGTGGAATCTCGGGCATTGAGATGTTGCAAGCGTGTTTAAATTTTCGATGCAATTATTTAAGTAACCACACACTTAATATCAAAACGTATAATGATGTTTTATATTTTCATGTAATGTATCCCTCCTTTCAATGTGCAAGGTTATATCTCTTCCAACTTCTGGCGAAATGCTTCGAAATCAGAATGGATTATGGGGATGATGTAATGTGCACTTTGTTCTTAAGACTTGGAGGTTGTACACAAAAATATATGCTATTTGTAACTCCTGCACAAACTTTCATGTGTTATAGAGGAGAAATGTTAGTAATGTTCTTTAAAACCACACTCTATAAAGGGGTAGTTCCTCTTACATAAAGCTAATCAGAGTTTGGACACATAAAGTATAAGTTGCCTGTAATCCCTGTCAGGGCGAAGCGTGCTAAGAGACATTTACATACTATCTACCCAACTTTTTTTCTCTGTTTATAGTAATTACAATTCTGAGTTTATTAATATTTGGAGTTACGAATTTGCTGGTTACATCGATCAGTCAACATGACTTCATTATTCTAAGTCTGCTTGCTTGCTGGCGCCTCATCGCAATGTTAAAGCTCTACAATACAGTTACGCCAAAACTGTTGTAAGGAGACACGACTTTACACTATCACTTCGGATTTTCGGTTCCGGCATTCGGCTGGTTTCGGGCGTGTGGACCGATTAAAAGTCCTGATCACAATATAATAGATTCTTCAGCCATATACTCTATAGCCTTTAATGGCAACCCTATGAGTAAATCCACAAACTGATAAGAGACGACGCGGTGACTAAACCCCACAATATCCATGGATTTTGAAACGGCAAAGTTCGTGGATTCCAATTATATCGATTGTCTCGTCTCACAAGTTGCGGGCAATTAAATCGGTTATCTCGTCTCGAAAGTTGCAGACAATCAGACTGGCTGAGGCTATTTATAGTTGTCAAGTGGGCTTCAAGAGATAATATATTCAATAATGAATTCAATATATGAAATCATTACAGTATACAATATATATATATATATATATATATATATATATATATATATATATATGACAAAAAGGATTAATATTTTGAAAGAAAATAAAAGTTTTAATATTGTGGACTATTTGAACGTTTTTCTGTAAGTTTGGTTTTTTCCTTACAAAATGCATGCCGTTTTATGGTACCGGTCCCATCTCGACCGTAGTCCGCTCCAGGAGCGGCTAGTCATGTTCACCGATCAATGGAGAGTTCAAACCCTCTCCATGTCACTGGTTAGATGCTAACCCTTAAAGAGCGGTCCACAGCAACCCAGCAGGCACGTCCATCTCAGCCACCAGTAGGCTACCGAGGTCTGGCCATACCCCGGTTTTGCCTTTACTTGCGTAGTGCGCAGATTGTGTATATATAGTTAAAGTTAGTCTACGCGTACTACTCGCGAGAGATAAAAGTTGCGCAAATGTTGCAAATTTTTCTGTTATATATGCAGTATTTTCTTACATACTGATACCTAATCTATATATTTCTCTACTAAATGAGACTGTGCTAAATTATCTGTGCATATGATCAAAATATAGCGAAATAACAGTAATAGACAATATTTTTGCCACAAAACTAGTTTAAATTAAATAAAGCCTGCTAATTATTCGTGTGATTACACCATCATATTATTTACATTAGCAATGAAAGTGGAAAATAAAATTTTTAGTTTGAAGTGGTCATTCCAAAAGATAACAATAAAACTAAACTTTGTATTCGTATCTTCCATGTTTAATAAATTACTCCTAGTAACATAAATACTAAACACAAACAATATCCAATAAAATTTCAGAGTTATCCCTACAAATCTTGGATCAAAACATATGATCAAAATTCAAAACAAATAAAGAGGAACTATTACAACTTTTTGGGATGTGAAAACTCACATGTACCATATATCATTCAAAAGAGTAGATTTCAAAGAACACGAGTCTACGAAAAACAGAAATTGAAAAATTCAACATTTTCAGTTGTCCGGAGTGCCTTAAGGCCTAAAGAGTTCGAAACCATGGAGATTAAATTTTGGCTGGTAGTAGAAAAAAAAGTGAAAAATAAAGAAAATTAATGTTATCACTACTACAAGGTTATTTCCGATCTATGATTATGAATGGCATCATGTGCGTGAGGAATCACACGAAAGCTGAACTGTGGCGCCTGGTGTCAGACCAGTAGTGAGTGATTTCATATTCATAGTTCACGGTGTATCACAGTAGCAATGCCAAAGATAATCGAGCATTTTGGGAGGTGTACATAATAATCCATTCCGATGGCAAGTACAGTTTCGTGAAAATAAAAGAAGCTTGCAATAAACGAGGTTTCGTTACTTTCAAGAAAGGCATCTTCTGTGTACTGTGATAAAGGATGAGAATGATTTATTTATATTAGCCATGAAAGTGCAAAATAAAATTTTGATTCTGAAGTGATCATTCCAAATATAAAATTTTGGGAGGAGCACATAATAATCCTTTCCGATGGCAAGTACAGTTTCGTGAAAATAAAAGAAGCCTG
Source organism: Periplaneta americana (assembly GCA_025594305.2). Lineage (NCBI taxonomy): Eukaryota > Metazoa > Arthropoda > Insecta > Blattodea > Blattidae > Periplaneta > Periplaneta americana. The sequence continues at coordinate 69,112,630 of JAJSOF020000007.1, forward strand.
CAAAAACGAGGTTTCGTTACTTTCAAGAAAGGCATCTTTTGTGTACTTAATAAGATTGGCAAAGCTCGTATAGAATTAATTTTCATCATCTCGTGGGTTTCGGCGACTTGTCACGGAGGTGAATTTGCTTGCTTTTCCGCTGTGAAAATAAAGAAAATTAATATTATCATTACTACAATGTTGTTTCCTGTATCTTCTATAAGGATCATTCCATCCCAAACTAAATAAATCTATAATAATAATAATAATAATAATAATAATAATAATAATAATAATAATAATAATAATAATAATACATCTGTAGCCGAAATTTTTCTGGTAATTTTCGATTTTCCAAATGTAATTGCTCCTAACGTATATAATTAACCACCCTGAAACGGAAAATCCTTTTTTTTTTTTTTTTTTTGTTTGTATGTCTGTCTGTCTGTCGGTATGTTTGTTACCTCTTCACGCGATATTGGCTGAACGGATTTCGATCAGTATTGGAATATAAATTAAGTTCATTGTAGCTTAGATTTTAGGCTCTATGCCATTCAAAATACATTATTTAAAAGGGGGTTATAAGGGGGCCTGAAATAAATAAATCGAAATATCTCGTTTGTTATTTATTTTGTGAAAAATGTTACATATCAAAAATAACTTTAAAAATAATGTGCGATAAGTTTTATTCCTTGATAAAATGTTTTATAGGACTGACATTTAATGAGATAAATGTGTTTTAAAATTAAAATAACTGCCATACAAGGCCGTGTAATGAATTAAAAAACAAATGACTTCGTCTATAAGGGGCCTTGGACAGCAACAATCGAAAGCTATGATAGATAGCCTACAGAGAATGTTTCTGTGTTTGTATGAAGTTGTATGAAGTAATATCGGAAGCTAAATTAACCGATTTGTATAATTAATTATTATTTCACCATTGGAAAGTGTAGTTTCTCTAGATGGACATAATACTATGTTATTACCAGACATCGGATTCTAGGGCAAATGCCTATTTTGTTTCTTTAGGAGAAAAGTAAAAATAATTATTAATATTTGTGTTTCATGGAAATTGAAAGGTATTCAAAGAGTTTTATAGTGTCCTAAAATGCCCTAAAACGGTTATTAGAGCCTAATTTGTTAATATTCGCCTAAAAATGCCTAACTCACTATAAAGTTTTGCATTTTACTCTTACTTTCTATAATTTATACATGCATTCACTGCGAAATTTAAGGCATTTAAAAAGTGGAAAGTTTGCTTCACACCGGCCATGAAACCATTGATAAAGGAAACAAAATGTTTTGAATCTCACGACACTCATAATAGATTTCACCGAATTTAACATGTTTGGAGGCATAAATGCCGACAAAGAACCAACCTTAGTTTTGAAGCAGGCAACAATCACAACATGTGCTGCTAACGATTCAGAGATATACTATACTATAAAAATGACTGTTTTCGGTCTGAAACCGATTAGCTGTACTGCCCTTCAGAGTGTCATAAAATCACAATTTTTTGGAGAAAGAGTGTTTTTGAAATATTTATGAAAAGTCGTAAAACTGCGAATTAGTAGGGTAAACTGTTACAAAATATTTAAAAAAATGGCCCTCCTAGTGTTAACACTACCAGGAAATGCAACAATAAGTGGAACTTTGTATTTTTGTCCAATTGAATCTCAATAACAACGGTTCATTTGAATGCTCGTTAACAGTTGCTCTTTCCCTCACCTTATTTGTGTTGAGAAGTTTTGAGCGGTAGGACGTTTTCCTGTGAAGTTTAACGCGATAATGCCGAAAAATATAAGTGCAAAATCTACATTGATCCGGCAATGGCTAACAGAATATTCATAATTCACTTATGATGGAAAAATAATATTCTGCAAGATTTGTAGCAAACTGGTATGTAACAATAGTTGAAATATATAAATTCTATTAATTTTAATGAGTAGGCCTATAATATTTATACTGTGACAGCGACGTGAGATTCGAACTCACGACCAGCGTCCCGCAAGAAAGCAGATCGCGCGGGCTTCACGGAGCACTAAGGAACGGCGCGCGGCGGAGAAAGGGGAAAGGGCCCACGCGACGAGGGGAGATCGCGCGCGCAGCTGCTTACGGAGGGAAGGGGGAACGGACCTTCCCGACTCTTCGAGAAGTCCGTCGAAGTGGAGATATCCAGATAATTCTCTGCACAGCTGTAGAAATTTCTCGCAACTATGATTTCGCTATAAAAGAAGAAACGCCAGCGAACTCGAGTAGTTTTCAGTTGATTAGTCAGCCAGTCAGTGAGAAAGCCAGAGCAAGCAAGCCAGTCTTGTGTACCGGAGTTCGACTCGAGTGTGCGTCCGCAACTGTATCAGCATCCGAAGGCCTGAGTTCGAGTGCAGTGGACCGCAGTTGGAGGGACCTGAGTTCGAGTGCAGTGGACCGCAGTTGGAGGGACCTGAGTTCGAGTACAGTGAACTCGAGTGACTGAGCTAGAAGAACTGAGAACTGATAGTTCTGATTTGTAAATAGTGTTTGTAAATATTAGTTAAGATTAACAGTTCATTGTTGTTCGTAATAGGCCAAGTAAATTGTCATTGCCGTCAGTGGAGTGCTATAACGAATACTGTGTTGAGTGAAAATTCTATTGTTGACGAGACCGTTTAAGGTGAATTGTAGAAAGGAATTATTGTTGTGACGAATAAATTACATTGTTGTTACTAATAAAATTCACAATACATTGACTGAGCTATCCTGAGGTATAATTCTTTTAAGACCACTACACTTTAACCTTTTAAATTCCGATAGTTAAAGTATTTGCAGGTCATTAAAATTTTGATTGTTCGAACCCACTAACTTTGTGATAGAAATACGGCAATACAACAATTAGGATTTTATTTTAATTCAGTTTACTTTACATTTTTAGATTTCGCAAGAAAAGAAGTGCCACCTAAAGCAGCATGTGCAAGGAGCGGCTCATAAGGCTAAAGCTCAGCAGAAAAATCAACTGCAACAAACTTTACTAACACAGCCTACTTCATCCAATCTCAGCAGCAATTTCTATGCTGATTTAACCAGAGCGTTTGTTGCTACTAACATTCCCTGGAATGCAATTGAAAATCCGGTTTTAAGACAGTTTTTACAAAAATACTGCAAACAAAATATCCCATCTGAGTCGACCCTAAGAAAAAATTACTTAGAAGAATATACAATGAAACTTTAGCTTCCATTCGGGAGGATATAGGTGATGCTTACATATGGGTCTCTGTGGATGAAACCTCAGATCCTATGAATAGGTATTTAGCAAATATGGTAGTAGGAAAACTTAGTCCTGATGGACCTTCGATTCCACACCTCGTATGTGTTAAGGAACTTTCGAAAGTGAATAGCCAAGCCATTGCTTATTTTGTAAATAAAGGCCTACAGTCTTTATACTCAGGTAATATAGACGATTCTAAAGTTCTGTTGTTTTGTACTGATGCTGCCTCATACATGGTTGCTGCAGCTCCACTTCTTAAAACATTTTATCCTAACCTCACGCATGTAACCTGTCTAGCACATGGCCTTCACAGGGTTTCTGAAACAATCCGGAATGAATTTCCTCTTGTCAATTCGTTTATTTCTAACAAAAAAAATGTATTTGTAAAGCCCCATCCAGGATTTCAATATTCAGAGAGAACTTTCCAGATATCCCACTCCCACCTCAGCCGGTTGTTACACGATGGGGAACCTGGATTCAGTCAGTGGTGTATTATTCTAAGTATTTTAAAGACGTGGTCACAGTTATTGATAAATTACCTGAAACTGATAGTGCAGCGTGTGTGAAAGCAGTGAAAGATTGTCTGAATGACTCACGAGTGAAAAACGATATTGCCTACATAACATCAAACTTTTCTTTCATACCTGCAAGCATTGAACAATTAGAACGCGAAAAACAATCTCTTTGTAGCCAAATAGCAATAGTAAAGAAAGCTCAAGTGAACATACATTCTGCTTTGGGCGAAACTGGGAAAAAAGTTAAAAATAAGTGGGGCAACGTATTAAATAAGAATGTAGAATTTTCATTGTTGGAAAAAGTATTAAGAGTGATATCGGGGGAAAGTGTAAATGTTCCAGTAAGTATTGATGTTTCTATTGTACCTAATTTAAAATTTGCGCCTCTCACATCAGTTTCGGTTGAAAGAAGTTTTTCTGCTTTCAAAATGATTCTCAGTGACAAAAGGCAAAGGTTAACTGTGGAGAATTTAGAAAAAATTCTGGTAGTGTACTGTGCAGATAATTATAATAAAGTCTATTTTACAGCTCCCGATATTTTCCACCCATCGGTCGACATTTGCAACTGGTCATCAACGCACTATCAGAGTGGGCTGTTCGCAATGGCTTTAAATTCTCCACTCAGAAGACGCAGTGTGTCCACTTTTACAACCAACGTGGACTACATCCACATCCTGAACTGCGTCTTAATGGAGTGGAGTTGTAATATACAGACACTGCGAAATCTTTGGGCCTCATCTTTGATTATAAATTAACTGGGAGGCGCATATACGTGATTTGAGAAGGCGTTGCGAGAAATCCTTAAACATTTTACGCCTTTTGTCAGGGGTTCGCTGGGATGCAG